>JANTPZ010122440.1:0-27592 GCA_025593235.1 Vachellia pachyceras | reverse complement strand
AAAACATAACGTATTTGACCCAAATCTTCATTGATATTTAATGACCTACACTGAAACCTTGATCCAGAGTTGGCATCATACATATCCCTGTCCTCAATCATGAAATATGACTGGCCCAAACGAACCAACTCCATAGTTATGTAAAGAGATATGGGTATCATTATCTGGAAAACTATAATAGAGCTCAAAAATGAGAAAAAGATTTCCATTGGTATCCCATAATATCTGTATCTTTTTCTATTATCAAGGCCCTTTGTGAAGAATCTTTTTCTGTAGTATGGCAAGGTGTCAAGCTGGTGGTTATGACGCATCAGCCAAAGACCCATCCCAACAGCCACAACCAAACACATGGTAAAGAGAAAAATTGACAACCATAGGGTTTCTCTGTTCATATAACCCTCTAGTTTGCTTCTCTTCGATGGGGAAGCTGCACTGTTCATCATTCCTTTTGTTTCCTGCCCCGCATAAACAACAACACCAATTATCCAATCTGTGTTCTTCAGTTGGCAACCACGCAGAACAATATTTGATTGGCTAAGGGGAAACTTGTGCCCGTTGAACTCCATGTTGGCTGTGAATTCATAAATATTCCTGTTTGGTTGCTCACATCTAATGATCCCAGAAACAGCACAACAATCTGGAGATACTGCTGAAGCCATTTCCTGCCGAGCATACCTTGTCTTTAAATTTGATTCACCATCCAAATTCATTGTCTGAATATAGGCAAGCCCACTTTGATCACTTGTCCCCAATAAGACCATGTCAACAGGTATAGTCTCATCAGCTAAGATTTTAACAACCTCCCCAACTTCAATATTCTTCCACTTTTTTGGTCGGAAATCACCAGATTGAAGTACCAGAGACTCTCGGTTGTTCTCATTGCGGTCTGACCTGTGCCTCCGCCAATCCTCGTAACCATCCTTAATAGCAGTGACACAAAGAACAAACAATAGTGGGAAAAGAGACACAGTCCTCCCAAATACAGCCAGTGGAGGGAGCTGATTTAGAGCCGCAATAGCAAGGAAATACAAGTAAGCAACCCTATGAAACTGAATGAATAGATTCTTAGGCAGGAAGCTGATAATTGTGTATTTACTAGTTCGGATCTCATTCCCTGTGAACTCATATTTGTCATTTGTCTTCTTGGGATCATTGATGTATATTGACCTTGAATTGTCATCATGCAAGATGTTATCTTCAAATTGCACACTTTTGTTACGAATTCTCTGTGATTTATTCTTTTCCTGCACTCGAGATGAAGCACCTGATATTTCAAATGGCAAAGTATTGCTATTCATATCATCATGTTCCATTGCACCCCACGATGTCAAGCGCCTCCTCTCTCGAGTGGAGCATTCCAAAGGTAGCTGCTGGCAAAACTCAGATTCAGTTGATTGAGAGTCCCTTTCTGTCACAGAAGTGCAATGTTCAAGTGCACTGCGAAAACTAGAGTCTCCGGAAGATACAACGTCTATGCCCTTCACATCAAAACTACCACTTTGAGTTTCATCAAAAATGGAAGATGGGAAGGAGACATAGCAGCTGAAAGATCCCGGTTTCCGAGAATGGCGGTGAATCCCCAGAGAACAATCTGATTCTGAAGGCAGTTGCTTATCAGGACTCATAAAAAGTTCTTCATCTGCATTGGAGGATCACATAAAGCAGTATCAACCACAGTCAACAACAATTAACAACCCAGAACCGTTGCACATAACCATGTCTAATGTGGTACCAGATCTCTGGACGGGCAGTTATTGTTTCCATGTTTCCTCCCAATCTTCCTTGATACTCACCAGATGTCTGCAGAACCTAGTGCACAAAATATTTGATTCCAGGCCCCAGTCATCCCACGGCCATTAAAGGCCTAATTCTGCAGAGTATTAAGCAGGCAGGAGGACAAAAATTCAAAAATAAATGTAGCTCCACAACACCTTTATTGCCCAGATCCAAAGAAAGCGCTTCTGAATCAAAGGGGATCAGCAGGACTTCAAATGCACGCAAAGCTGAGGAGGCAATCAAACAAACAAGGAAGTCACGAAATGAATATAAATAAATCCTTCAACAAATCCAAAAACAATCAGATGCCTTCCACGTATCCCAGGCAACGTCACAACTAAAAAACAGGGGAAACGCCCACATTACACGATCAATGCATATCAATCACACAGACCACTTCCCCCCCATGACCCAATCTAACGCCAACGCGATAATACGAACGAAACATGAAGTACGCTTCCGGCAAATTAGCATCGCAGACAGATCAAAAGTCACGAAAACGATGGGAGAGATAGACAAACCTGTGCCCTTGGAGAGAAATCAGATGAGAAAAATGAAAATCCCAGAGGAGATGCTGAAAAACGGCTTCAAACCCAACGAGGAAGGGCAGGGGGTGTGGAGGCTGAGAGCCGACGGACGACACAGGGAAATCGGATCTGAGCCCAGAAGCAACTTAGTGCAAAATGAACCGGATCGGATAGGCCAGCGCAGAAATCAAACGGGAAGAAGGTTCGATTGGGGGCAAAACCTTGATTAGGGCGCCGATAAAGGGAAGAAGAAATCGCGGGGGGCGGGGTAGCCTTGTCGAAACGGGGAGGCGACGATGGAGTTGGAAGAGAGAGAAAGAGGGGGGCACGATGAGCGAGAAAATCGCAGGCTGAGAATTTGACAGTGAGAGAAACGAGCGGTAAACCACCAATCCTTTGCCTGCTCACTCCAAATCACGTTGAATTCACACTCTCACCCCTCTCTCTCTCTCTCTCTCTCTCATGGCCGACCCCGTTCTCACTTCTAAGTTCTATCTAAAGCCTTTCTCTTTTCTTCCACCTAACCATGCCACGTACTGCTTCTATCCTTTATTACTTTCAGAGTTCTCAGTCTTCTCCCTTTTAGCTTCTTCTTAGTTCATTCACATTTCGTACGGATGAACAGAGTTCCTTTCCAAAGTAAATTTGCATTGCTGCTACTGAATTCTTAAGTACAAGTTTTGCTGATTATACACGCAAAATAGGATTAAGCATTCATGATTATTCCTCGTTCGTTGTTTTCATAAAACGTGTATTTTACGGATTCCAAGAAGAATTTACGGATTTCAATATGTTTTTTACAAATTTTAAAATATTTTATCTTAACTTATATACACCATTGGGGGAATCTTAAATATGCACTTAACCTACACCGTTGTCGTAAGGTTGAGATCTTATGACTGAATTTAGTTAATCCACACACACTCTCAAACATGATTGTTTTGAAAAGGAATATTTATTGCTTGTTTGAGAACACCGTTTCTCAAATTGTACATGTAAGTCAAGATAAAACCGTCTAGAAATCCATAAAATTCATCTCGAAATCCATAAGATCACCTTGAAAACTGTGAACTCATTTCTTCCAACATATTCCCAAACACATACTTATACATGATTCTTAACTTGTCTTGGGGTAGAAAATTGTGATTACTTATTATATCATTAATATAAAATTTATTTAATAAACTTGGATAAATTAAAGAAATGAAATAAATCGGTCAACCCGTGATCTGATTCTTCTAATACATCCATTTAAGTATACATATCTTATGTTTAATGTATGACATATTTAATTAATTTGATTAGATTATAGTAGTTAGTTAAATTATAATACCAGCCCCAATACTTAATATAAAAGTCAATTAATTTTTCTATAAAATTAAAAAAGTTAAATAATTTTTTTTTATTCAGCCATTGTCAAATGCAACCCTTGACTAGGGAAGCAACGTGTATAAACTACAATTGAATTTTGAAATAAATATACAATTACTGAATAAAACTTTCTATTTTGGCCAATGAGAATGACATATTGATAGAAAAATATTTATATAATTTTTAATGTTTTTAGCTGTAATATCATTATATAGAAAACGTCATATGAAAGAATATACATACCTAAAAGGAATATATACATGTAACTATATATGCATTTAAAAGTAATTCGCATAAATTAAACAGTGAGATGTGATTTATTTTTATATCAAGTTTGAATCCATGGACATTGACTGAATAAATAGATAGATAGATAGATAATAACACATCGTGTTGGTTTTATGCAATGTAAAAATCGGTCATTAATTATAATTTTCCTCGGGTTAATATAATAAATTAATGGAGGCATGTACAATGGATTAATTAATTGAAAAATGGACAATAAAATATATATATATAGACGAGTATATTCGAATAAATACCAAAAACATATTATATGCATAAAGAAATAAGCTCATGTTCATATGGATCTGTCTCGACTTCAGGTTTTTCAATCCAAATTTGTCACAAAAGGATTATTAATTATTGCCGTTGGTGGTCCCACCAAAATTACAACAACTTTTCGCATTCCGTTTGAAAAAAACTAAAAATCTGTTCAACAATTTTTTTATAAAATAAAATAATCTCTTTCACATATTTATTTTAATTTATGTAAAAATTAGCTCATTGATATTTGGGACAGTGAATATATAGTATGGTTTTGTGAGTAATTTTTGGTGATGGGTTAAAAACAGAAAATAAATTAATGACAGGATTATGTTGGAAATACCAGACAAATTCATGCTTACTTATTTAGTACGAACATTACCCAGATTAAATCGTTCATATTTTGCAGTGAAAAAAAAAATCATTTACAGCTGTGTAACACCTCTTGAAAAAATGTCAAGCAGCATGTTTATTCCTTTTCGTGAAATTGACACTTTTTTATAGCTTTAATTCATTTCATAAAAGTTCAAATTATGAAAATTTGTCAAGAAATGTTAGTTCGGTCACCCCAGAAAAAAAAAAAGCAAATCATGTCACTTTTTTTATATTGTCACATGTAATATCTATTCAAATGTATCTTCAATATAGTGCTTGTTTGAGATAGATTTAGACTCCCCATACGCACGTTTAAATGTGTGTTTGGGAATTCCGTTGGAGAAAGGAGTTCCGTTGGGAAGAATGAGTTTACGAATTTTTAGATGGTTTTTACAAATTTTGATATGGTTTTATTTCTATTTACGTGCATCGTTGGGGAACAAAGTCTCAAACAAGCACTTAAACAATGTTTTTGCATAAATTAAGTAATCTCCGTTACATATTTACTTCATAAAGTGTAAAAGTACTTACATACCTCATTCCCAACAGGGTACATGATCGCAACAAACATATGCTCTCAGAGAATCAAATTTACAAATATAATTCTTTTTTTAATGAAAGAGAAGTTTTATTATGCAACTGGTACATACAAAATATAATTCTTTTATGCTACATAATTCTAACCAAACATCTTAGTGCCCGTTTAGAAAACCATTGGAAAAATGTATTTTGTCTAAAATGTATTTTACTAAAATGCATTATATTTAGATAAATGTTAAATTAACGTGCATTTATTCTATTAAAAAAGAGTTTTTTGTACAAATGTATTTTAAAAAAATGAGTTACCAAACGTTAGAATCTGCAAGTTAACAGACATTTGATTCTAAAATGCGTTTTGATAAATCCAAACATGATTCCCAAATATGTACTTAACCAGACATTTAGATCAAAATTACTCCATTCATTTCACACTGTAAATTACTTCCAAAAGAATAGCTTTGTCAATAATATAAACCAACTACAAAATTATTAGTGTTCATTTTCCAAGCGTACTTTTAATTATCGGTTGAATGTAGCCCATTGTATTTTTGTCACTTCTTCAAAACATCATTTAACAATGGTAAAGTTGGAAAAAAAACTTCAATTTAAAACAGATGTAATGAATTAATTACAACTTCTTAATTTCTATACTCTTTCTTTTTTTAAAGTATAGGTATCCTCTTACCGAAGGTAAAAATGTTTAATGTATTGTCGGATACTAGATATAGACAATCATATTCACAACGTTATGAGATATAAATGGTTTTTTCGGATGAGCCCAACCCTCAATTTTTACCATTTCTTGTTTCCGAAATAACTTATATTATGAATAGAATGGTAACGTGTGTGTATATATTTGTATTAATATTTTAATATTAGAAAATTATGTTCTTCTCTATCTTCTGTATCTCTTGGGCAAAGAAAACTAAGCAATATGCGTTTCCGTAGGATCAAACCAAATATGCCATCAACACACGAGGGAGGATAGGAGTGGAACACGTGCGCATGAAACCCCGTTTGTCGGGTAAATTGGGATTCTGATGAAGTGATATGTTGAGTAGGATTTCCATTTTGCCGTTTGCGTCTCCCCGTAACTTCGGGAGCTTTGGTATTTTTTGTGAATTTACGCTTACGCCCTTGCTTGTTTTTGTCTCCACCCTACGGTACGTACTGTCCACTGTTTGTTTTCTGAGATGAATGGGAACGGTGCGCTTCTTTTACGGAAATGCCCTCCCAACTCAAAACTATTACCTTTTTGTTGGAGGTTTTATTTTATTTACCTTAAGGATTAAGGATAGATTGCCTTTCCTGATGGCCTTAATCAGCAAGCAAGCTAGCAAGTGATCTCTCTTTTTTTTAAATTTATTCTTATTTTAATTTTAATTTTTTAAAGCACAAAATGGTCTAGTTTTTATTAAATCATATTAATAAATATTTTAAATAAAAAAGGAAGAAAGATTGTACTAACACAATTAAAATCAATATAAAATTTAAAAGTTATAACCAATCAAATATGAATATATGCATACAGAAAAATCAACTTTTCACATGAATGATCATTCCTTCTGACATCCATAAAAGTAAAGGGTACGATGGGATTCTCGAAGTAGCATGCATGCACCGTCCCATTTTCCTTATTAGGAGGCGAGATCCTGACTATGTAACTAAGTAATTTGACAACACTTTTAAAAAAATGATTAACCTATGTTTAATAATATTTTTTTTTGTAAAATAAAATAATTCTTTTTACATATTTATCTTGTTTGACAACACTTTCCCGAGTCAACGCCATGTAGTCTTCCCTGGTTTCAACTTGAGCTTACGTGTCTGAGATCCTGTGAACTGTGCCTCCATTCATCAAACAGTTTTTGGAGATTAATAAATAAATAAATAACCATAGTTCAATATCATCAACTGTTAAATAAAACAATGGTTTATGTGTGTTTGGGAATTCCGTTGGGAGAATGGATTTTATAGATTCCGAGGCATTTTATGAATTTCGAGATGGTTTTACGGATTTCAAGATGGTTTTTATAGATTTTGAGATGGTTTTTACAGATTTTAAAATGGTTTTGTCTCGGTTTAGATGCACCGTTTTGGTAACGATGTTGCCAAACAAGCACATTGAAGATTCCATGGTTACAAAAATACTGCGAGCGTATGCCACACACACCGCCTTTGGGACTCGTCAGCGTTGCCAGCTAGGCATCTACTGAATAAAATAATAAATCATGCGTTAAAGAATCGATTTTGAGTATAATAACATGAGTTAAAGTTTGATAAATTTATAAGTCTATGCAAAAAGTTATGTTTTTTCAAATCTTTGAAAAATTGAAAAATAATCAAATGAATTGAATGTTCTCGCATTTTTATATATTGATTGAGTAAAGAATAGGCTAAATAAGTATTTTTTTTACTTGTACGGAATTGGAAGAGATTTAATTAAAGGCTTGAACTACTTTATTTCGATTCATGTATAATTAGTTATGAATTTTTAAAGTTGGTTAAAATTTTCAAGTTATCAAATGAACAGCGGCTTATGGTAAGTTTTTGATATTTCATTTGAATAGCTAATTTTAACTTATGGAATGGGTTTAAGTAGTCAAATTATGGTCTTTAACGTGTGATAAAGCTTAGTAAGGGAGGTGTGACGTTATGGCCCGTTTGGTTTACTTAAAATCTTTAAATGGAAACCGAAAATGTTGATATTTTAGTTGTAGTAGACATTTGGTTGGCAGAAGAGGTGAGAACTGATTTTATGAGAGAATTATATTTTCCTTTAAATATGGAAAGATTAATTTCCAACATTTTTTTATGAGAATCGATTTTAAGTATCGATAAAAATCCAAAAGACACATTTACCAATATCTTAAGTCTTATTTTTTTTTGTTTTGACCAATAATGTTCTTGCATCGTCTTCTCCGTCACTACTGCTGTGAGGTTTGATATATGGTGTTCTTACCTATCGTGCTATGACGTTTGCCAGAGACACATTTGCTCAAATAAATACATGACAAAATCTAGCTTATGCAACAAAATGATAAACATGAGAAAGAGAAGGTAAATTGAAGAAGAGCCATCATGAGGACATAATTTTTCGGTTTGATCGAAAAACATGGGTGAACAGAGTATTTTAGTGTTCCTTATTTTTAGATTTGATTAGATGTAAGTAATGAATACATTATGGTTCACTCAAAAAATGAATACATTATGGTTAAGAGAAATTTTGCTTAAACCCAACGTAACCACAAGTTATTTATCATGTGCATGCGATTAAACATGTAAAGAGAAAGTAAATTTGACTACATGCATGATATAAGCACCTCATAATTGAAATGAAATTTCAAATAACTTATGACTTTAATTAAATGCATGTCAATGATAGCTACTAATGGTTATGAGATAAGCTATTTAAATTTTAAATATCAATACCGTATTCATCTTGTGCATATAGTCAAAATTATATATTTGTTTTACTTTTAACTAGATACACGTAGTTCATAGTTAAAAAGAAAATTATTTAAGCTCTTTATCAATGTTCATTTTTCGCTTAATCATATATCCAAACTCAAAAAAATATTTATAAAGATAATGCTTATCTTCTCTTACCATAGGTAATATTGTCATTTTTCATATTTTCCTACATATCATTTTACTATATCAATCCAATTAAGTGCTTGTTTAAAAGCTATTTTTAGAATAGCTTTTACAAATTTCGAGACAAAACCTAGGTTTTGGAGAATAGATTTTGAAAAAAAATAACTTTTACAAATTTCGAGGCAAAACTTAGGTTTTTAAAAGTGATTTATGTTTGAAAAGTTATTAGCTTTTACGGATTCCGAGGCAAAAAAGTGGTTGGGAAAGAAGAAAGAGAAAGGATAAAAAGTAGGAAAGAGGAAAGAGAAGTAAGAAAAAGTAAGAAAGAGGAAAGAGAAAAAAGGAAAAAAGTATGAAAGAGAAAAGAGAAAGAAGGAAAAAAGTATGAAAGAGAAAATAGGAAAAAGTATGAAAGAGAAAACCTAGGTTTCAAACTGATATTTTGTAACCAGAATAGCTTTTCAGAAAAATTTTTGTACTTAGACAAAACCTAGTTTTTGGGTCAAAACCTAGGTTATGGGAATAGGTTGCAAACAAGCCTTAGATATAAATTTTCTTATCAAATCATTTCCTATTTGAATACATGCCAAACATCTTTACACAAAAGGGGTGACCATTAATGAAGGAGGTTGGTTGTTGGATCCTTGCTTTTGATGTACTTTTTTTTTTTTAGAATTACTCACAAATCCTAAATAAAAAAATGTGTTATAAAATGATTCTAAGAGGTTGTTAATGAAAAATCGAGAAATACAATTTACAAATGAAGTAACTATCATTAACATCATCTTGAGATTATTGTGTTTCATATTCCCTTACTTGCGACCTCTAAGTAATTGTCCCTATTTTTTTATCTAATGTTATGTGTATTATTTAAAAATAATTACAGTCAATTCTTTGACCTTGATTGAAGTGAATGAGGAAAGGTAGAACCGTAGAAGGATAAAAAGAGGGGAATTTTATTGGGAGGTCCCAAACAATGAACTTATTTAATGAATTGTTCCAATTTTAAAAATATTTATCAAAAGGTCCTATTAACAACATGAAATCCTATACATTGACAACATCATGCGCTGTATTAACAACATCTAATATTATCAATAAGACCTTTTGATAAATATTTTAAAATTGAGAACATTCATTAAATAAATTCTTTATTTAGGACATCCCACTAGATTTCCCTTAAAAAAGTGCAGCCATGGAGTACAAGAGTAGAGTAGTGAAGGGGAATTGCTTGTGATGTCATGGTGACACGTGTTAATTACTGAGTAATTCAAATCCGTCGTCCTTTCGTTTTCGCAGCTTCCGCGCCGGGCAGGGAAGCCCCTTTGGCGCTGAGATGTTGACACTGTGCAGTCAATGAACCGCCATGATTGTAATTTTTTAATAGAACATATTGAGATTATCTCGTTTTAAAAAAAACGTTGTGATTGTGTTTTTAATTTTTCCAAACGTTATCATAAACAAATCCATTGTAAACACACAGAAATTTCATCCAACCACAGAAAAATTATGGAATAAATGACTGATAGCTGATAATTGGTTTTTTCGGGAGTTATTGAAAAAACCAAACATACATTTAACGGTATTTTTGTAAAACGAAATAATTCCCTTCATATATTTACCTCGACTTGTATAAAATTACTTCTCTACTGTGTTCTCAAATGGACACAATATTGTGAAATAAATTTAGAATCTCACTAGAAAGTGTATGTCTACATTTAAAGTTTGTTTGTATGTCATTTTTGAAATCTATGTTTGGTTTCAAAATTTACATTTTACTCTAAAACCTAAATTTTGTCTAAGTATTAACATTTTTCAGAAAGTTATTTGGATACAAAAAATCGGTTTGAAACATAGGTTTTGAAAATTTATTTTCTTATCAAATCGCATCCTCTCTCATAATAAATTTTCTCTTTTCTACTTTTTCTTTCCTTTTCTTTCATACATATTTTTTGCCTTGAACTCTATAAAAGAAAATAACTTCCCATACACAATCTTTTTAAACTTAGGCTTTGAAATTTTTGTTTTGCTTTAAAATCCATAAAAGTTATTTTATAAAATCTAAATTTTATCTCGAAATCCGTAAAAATATTCTGAAAATGCTTCCATACAAACCGTTAATCTCTTATAGTACATCAAATAAGATTACTAGTACAAGCGATATTTATATTTAATATGGAATGATAGATTTGGAACTATGGATAGAATGGAATATTAGAGCAACAACAATGGTTAATGGGGTTTGATGGTCAAACATGCTTAATAGATTTCATATCAATTTGCAAAGTTCCGTTCATAAAAATAATTATTATTATGCCAATGACGAGAGAAATTAAGTAGGAAATATTTAATTCCTCTAAAGAAATATCAAGAGTTTGAATTTTGTTAATGAAAAATAAATCATACTAGAAAAATTACCTCTAACCATTCCCCATATTATCAAATACCAAAGTAAATTTATAATTACAAATACATATCTAAACCTTAAAAGTCAATTATATAATTTTAGTAAAATTAATGATAAAGATGCATATGCGATTTTCATTTTTCAAAGAGATGTGTATAAGCTTCAGAAATCAAATGAAAAAAAAAACTGTAAAATTTTGACAAAATTCCGATAATGTAGTACTCATGGTTGTCTACACGTCCTGCACAATCATGCATGCCCACTCAAAATTCCAGATCGGTGGCTTCACTACGATGATTCTTTGTAGCTAAGAATAGCCATGCATAACCCTGTCTATCTAACGGGATAAAAGTTAGGAAGAATTGAATTTAGGTCTCGCGAAAGCAAATAATTACTCTAAGGTCTGAATATTTTGTTAATAATAAGTTAAGGAACACCATCGACAAGTGAAACAGTTACCATTAACAATTTTTTGGGGCTTTGGAGTAATTAATTCGTAACACGAGACTTTAAAATTATTCTCCTTAAAAGGAGAGAATTGCATTCAGGTCATGCGATAGCAGATTAATTACTCTAAGGTCTGAAGATGTTGTTAATAACAAGTCGATGAGCACAATCAATAAGTGAAGCAGCTATCATTAACAACCTCTTGGGATCTTAGAGTAATTAATTCGTAGCGCGGGATTTTAAAGTATATGTATTTCTTAATTGTTAATGGCATCGTCATTATTCTAATTGGCCCAAACATGATCTATTCCATTCAATTTTAAATATAAGCCTCCGTTACCAACGATTGGTTGGATTAAGTGATAAGCGGTATGTTCCAGCTTACGCAAGGTCTCAAGTTCGAGTTCTTGTGTATCCAGAAGCCACCGTTGGGAGACTCACCCACCATTTCCAGGTGTGCGACGTGGGTTGGGTCTGGATTAGTCGGGTGAAGCTCCTGAAATCGGGCGAGAAACAAAAAAAATATAAGCCTACGTTTGTAGTGTAAAAATTAAATTATAAATAGATGTTTCTATTTAAGATAAAAGGAAGTATTTTATATAAATTTTGTAATGAATCATACATATAATGTAATCATTTCGATTCAAAACATTCCTATGTTCTTATTTATAAGTTACTTTTAGTATGTTCCACGTAAATCAAGAAAAACCTTAAACTTCATGATCTCTACCATTAAATTCATCAACTTTTCAACTCTATTCATATTTAATATACATTATACTCCAAGGGAATAAAGTAAACATAATAATATATGAAAGATAAAATTGTACATTCATATAAAGAATTTAATAATGTAACTTGTAGGTATGACAACAATATCCATTTTGCTAATAGAGTTGGGTCTAGCGGAATGAGTTAGTTTTCACAATATGGTGAACTAAGGTTTCAATATTTGTTGAAGAGATATCAAATTTAGTGCATGAAAGTACTTTAAACAAGATTACCTCCCATAGAAACATCTATATTTTAGCAAAAAAAATTGCTTTTCTCTTTTTCCTATAAACAGGAAGAGAGCATCATATAACTTCCTCATAAAGAAATTATTGGCCCATAATAATATAAGTTGCATAGAAAATATCAATTACCACTTTCCGATTTCTCCTTTATTTATGAGATACACATTGGACATGGAAAAAGAAGAGAAACGGGAGACATATTTAAATAGGGGTAAATTTGATTTTTTCCACCTTAAAGCAGCTTTATGAATTAATTGTTATTCCGCAGTTTCAATAAGGTGGTTAAAGGTAGTTTAGATTTGGTTGACTTATTTCCCAACCTTTTTTATGCACGATAATTGACAACCCAGCGTAGCCATGATCCAATATTTCAAAATATTTAATACCTAGAATGGACTCTTCATTAACCCAGACTCCCAAGAAGTCATGATGTTGACATTTGCATTGAAATTGAATTATCTCTAACTAAGATTACGATCAGGTGGTCAAACAGCGAAGCCGCAGAAGAATTGTTAAATTAAAATAACATCAACAAAACTTCTCAGACCAAGAACAGATCTGTAGGCTGTAGCCCTCGTTAGTGCGGAGAAAATGATAAACCTTATTCTGGAAATAAGGGCTATCCACAAAGTGGATTAGGCAATTGATTTTAATATATAACTGAATCAATATATCAAATATATAGTAGAAAATGTTCTACAAAAGCGCATTATTTATGTTATGAGCTATGAACAAGCGCAGTTAACATATATTAACATAAAAACTGGAGGAAAAAATTCTGTAAGACCAAGTGTATAAATGTAATCCAGTAGTATACTTGTTTGGCTTGTTAGTATTGTTGAAGTGTTGAACTTCTTTGGCTGTGTTTGGTTAGCCATCTGTGCCAACGGATGCGCTTACCGAGACAAAATTCCTCTCACATAAACTACCTCGGAATCTGTGTTCGTTTTCTCAACGGGCTATCCAAATGAAGCCTTTGTTTATACAGAGACGTGTTTCCTGGACTTTTCCCAGAGAATAACTGAATCAGGGTCAGAGGTAATCCATGGGAAGCTCCAAATCTTCCTCAGTATCCCAATCTCTAGGGTTGCCTCTCTTTCTCCTAAAGCTTCTCCTTGACATTGAAGATCTCTGAGAGTCTGAATATTCTTCAACATCATCATCCACAGGCACCACGTTCTGGTTGCCTAATAATCCCTGGTGTGAGAAAATAGTTAGTTCTGTTACCAACAGACTATAGGAGTCGTTTGGTTACAACTAACTGATTCAACGCATATAAAACAAGATTTATAATGTTTATCATGTCCTTATTTAAATATGTTTGCTATTAGGCTCTCTGAAAAAAAAAACAAGACACTTATTTCTTAACAGTTCAAGTAACACATGATTAGCTATTTCGATTAAAAAAACACTTTCACATGCTTATTCTTTTATTGAGGGACCTCATAACATACAGTTATTCCACCCCAAAGTCTTGTCCAAATCAAATCAAAATGAAGATCAAAAGTTAAAACCATCTCAGTTCATGTGTTTTTATGCATAGAAGAGAATGAGCATGAGGTTATAATCTTGGGTTGAAAAGCCAGCAGAAACCTACTAACAGGAAACTGATAGAGCTGCAGATTTACCAAGAACTATAGTGGATGGTTAAGGAAGGAAAGTGAAGTTGAAAGGGTTACTACAACTGATCTAGAAGCTTGTCTTAAAAATTTACAACTTTAGAAACAGACAAGTAGAGTTTAGGTTGGTGACAGTTGATGGCAACTTTTTGGGGTACATAATGCCATCTGTTTTGTTAGAACTTAGAGTGTGACGTAGAGAGAACTGGCCTCTAGAAAGCCAGAACCACTGCCCTTATTTTGTTGCACTGAATATGTTCTATGCTTTTTGTATCTTTGAGACTGTTGGCATATAGGGTGTACTGGGGAATAGGATTTTGGCCAAAATCAGTGCTACCTTAAGTTCCCTCATATAAGAGCTAATAGGGGATTGAATTTAGTCATAAATACAAAATCTCGGTTCAATTTGTTCCCCTTACAATTTTTTTTTACTAAACTAGCCCCATAATCTATAGATTGCACATGTTAAGGGAGTTTGCATCAAGAAGTGGTCTCAATGCAATTGATTTAAGAGGTCTTTTAAGAAAACAAACACACATTTCTAACATGTAACTAATTTAATTAACTTCCTTAATCTACCCAAATTAGTTAAGTTGATCTTATATTAAGGATTGGAGTTAGTCTTTTATAGTGTACAGCTGATTCATTAATTCCATCCACAGATATAAAAAAGATTTCCCAGTTGTTGACCGCGTGTTGTAATTTCAGTGACCTTTCGCTGAAGATTCTTGCAGGTCTCTAACAGAAACTCAACAGCTAAAATACACAAGTACATCACCAAGGAAACCTGTCAACAAATATCTCAATTCCTAAGCTAAACTACCTTCGAAAGTCTTTGTATGCGTGAAGCAGCAGCTTCATGTACCACAACTGCATCAGATACAACTTCCAGTACGTCCTCAATCATCAACGAGTAGGTAGTCACCTAAAATACAACAAGCAAATATTCTAAAGTTGCAGACTAAACGTTAGAAACTGAATCTAATAAAAAATTGGACACTGTTCTTGCATTTAGTGACAGAAGATGGAACTATTACAATACCAAAAGTGATTACAATCTATGCTAATTTGGTTAACCTTGATAAGAGACAGCCCACTTACCAAGCTTGATGGGATGATGGAGAGTCCAAATGAATCGAGCTCGAGCTCTTCGACAGCCCCAGAATTTATGTTGAAAGTGTACCCACGAACCTAAGATAATTAAGATTTCCAAAATATAATATAATAAATAAATATAAATAAAATTTCTAAATAGATACGATGCAATTGTGAGAGAAACATATGATCACCTTTCCAATGTTCTGTTGGGAGGGTGTTACAACCTTGTATCCTACCTAACAAAGATAAACAAAAAGTTAAAGGCTATGAGCAGAAGCTTGAGCCAATACCTCAAGCTGGCACACAAATTGAAGAGAAAAATAAGAATGATAGCACTAAGTAGTGTTATTTTGAGAGGAGTGGTAAAAAGTCAATATAATCCCAGAAGAAAGAAAAGAAAGGATGTGAATTTATTTCTAAAATTATGGAATAAAAAGATGCAGCTGGCAGCAAAAAGATTATACAAAATTAAATTACTAATCCATAGAGTGGGAAACAAGCATTTTTCAACAGAAAGAACATTCCACAATTAGAATCCCAAGTCATAAAAATGAAACAGTTCACATTTCTAGGTCTCGTTAAACAGTATGACATACCAGGGTCTCCAGTCCAGCCATTCGATATTCATTCTCTATAACACTTTCATCCTGGACAAGGACAACATCCCCAAGCTGAAAAATAACCAAGAGGAACACTGAAATTTGTTAATCAATAAGTCACTTGCAGCATAAGAATCGAGGTACACCAATACTCTGTATTAGAAATTAAATATGACAGCGGAGGAAAGTTACAAAACCCTGCTTCAAATATTACATCAGAACTAACAAACAGAAATTATCAACCAGAATTTGGAATTCTCAGAAATATAGAGTTGGAAGCACTACCTTTAATGCAGGCAGAAGGACAAGGAAAAAAAAAAAACTGAAATTAAAGATTAAAGAGTAAATGCAAAAGGAAAATATATCTGAATCAGCGTATGCACATTCATCTCAGCGGTATCAGTTCCCAAGAAGGGAAGCAATCTCCGATTTAAATTTTTGCATACCTGGCTAACGTCCTCCAGGAGGAGCCTTTCTGATTCCCCGGAAAGCAAGTTTGGCCTCACCTCTACAAATAATACAACCCACTGAAGAAATGAAATTTTCAACAAACGACTTAGTTCCATGAAAATATATATATATATATATATATATTAGTAACAGTCGAATTTATACGTGAAATCTAAAAAAAAAATTGCTTACAAAGTAATTCATTGGGGTTGAAGTGACAAAAACCGAGTGTTAAAAGTAACTCGGATGATAAATTAAACACTCACAGAGGTGGTGTCCACCCAAAGCTGCGAGACGAATCCCAAGCTAATAGCAGAGCGAATGCTGATTACTTGCTTTGCCAACAAGTTCGACCTTCTGATAACCTGTTTAGCTCTTCTAATACCAAGTTTACCACTAAATTTCCCAAATTGCTCGTCTTTTTCTAAATCAACACCATCTGTATCGCTCTGAACTGGAACCAAATCTTCCTCCCTTGAACTATCCTCTTCCTTTCTGCTTCCCTCATCGTCGTTTGAACCAGAATTCAACTCAACGAAATCCTCCGAACCTGGTGAAGCTGCCGTATCATCCCTGAAACCCAGATAATTAGATGGAGCTCTGGCGGAGGACCCGAGTTTTGGTAAATTTATCGCACCCGCATCGACCCGATTTCTTTCTAAACCAAGCATCGTTTCCCCTTTATCCTCAGATTCAAGTTCATTATAAAAGCCATAATTCCTCGACCCCACCATGCGAGAACGTCCATTCGCGACTGAAGCACTCTTAAGGGACTGTGCATCACCATTGTTATCGTTAACAGGGTCAAAATAAATGGCATTGGATAAATTAACACAGAAGGGGGCATGGAATCTGGGTTTAAACTCGTTTCTTGCCCTTAAATTGAGAAAAGCTAATCTTCGAGCTTCTGCCATTGAAATGGCGAGAGAATTTGAAGCAATAAAATCACACATGGTCTTGGAAAACCTTCAGAGGTCTTGACAAGGGGAGTAACATAGCTTCTTGTGTGCGAAGCAAATTTTGTCGAGTCACAATCGCCTACCGATAGATCGATAAGCAGCGCGAGATCGGCAATGGCTAGGGAAGCTATTCTAGGATTCTTTTCTGGGGACGAGAAATCCAGAAGCATCACACATTTCGAGGTAGATACTTTATCTTATAAGAGTAAGAATGGATTTTGAGAAGCAAACAAACCCTTTTTTGTTTAGCCAAATTATTCTCAGAGTGGAGAGAAAAAGTGTTTTTTTATTCCTTTTTCTTAAAAAGAAAAGAAGACAATTTTACTAAGACCCTGTAAAATGAGTTAATTCTCCGTAATGTAATGAATCAATATTTAAATTTTTATTAAAAGAGTTATATATCCACATTTGATAGTTAATATTGCTTTGAAATTGATTACCTCCAGTGAATCACGTAACATTAAGACACATCAGAGTCCTAAGAGAAGTTGTATAGGAATTTAAGAGACTTTAGAGACAAATAAGAAGGATGGACCCACTTGCAGCAGCATTGTCTTATCCGAGTTTATAATACTCAAATGAAAAAATATAAAAGATATCTGCATCTATTGAATATAACATAATAACAATTGCCGACAATAAGAAAAGGAATTTCCAATATTCCTCTTATGACATTTGTGCTTTTAAAGAAGTAAAAAAACAAAAGTGACTAAATAAAAAATAAATGAAAAAAAGAGACAGAAAGGTAAACTGAAATGCCAATGTAATAGAAATGAAATGTACATGAGATTTTTAATTATTTTTATGAAATCTCAATCTCATTATAGGAGTTCACCTGAAAATTTTCCACTCTGTTTTTTTTAAGATTCTTTCAAGGTTTTCTTGATCAGATTCCTGGTAAGTAGTATAGTTTTATATTCAATAAATATTTTATTCTCGTTTTTATTACCCTTGACTTTTTCATAATAATAATAATAATACATGAAAGTAGATCACCTCATGTTTAACGATAAAATCGTGTGAAACCCAAATCCAAAACGCATGAGGAAATGGAAGCCAAGGCGAAATAGCATATTCCACCCTCTCAAGCAATCGCCCAATAGCTTGACGCCACGTGTTATGAACCGAAATAACGCATCCAACTTGCGAGTGAGAGAGGGAAAAAAAAAAGAAAAATTACAAATAATGCAAGCCATCAGTTGAAATCAAGGATCTATAAGTGGCGACCCGAGTTTACAGAATTTCGTGAAAAGACGCCTTCGCTTTTCTTTTCGCTCTTCTCTGTAACCTTCCCAGGTACTCCTTACTTGCCCGCCGCTCCCCAGAAACAACTCGTTTTCTCGCTGCAATTACCTTTTCCTTCCATAGATTTCAAATTTTCGAGCAAAACCTTGAGTCGCACGACAGATTTTCTAACTTTGACTTTGTCTTGGAATTTAACGGTTCAATATTGTGGCGGCTAAGTTAGCTGTTGAATTGCTTGCATTAGTTAAGCGAGTAGAATTTTTTATTCTCTAGCTTAATTTAATTTTTGCTAACGAAATTTGTGTTCTCTCGTAACTTGGATTGAGTTCTGGGCCATTGGATCCGGATCAAAATCTTGGACCTTTCTGGCAGATCTTGGTCCCTAATATAATCTGCGTTTTGTTTTGTCGATAATTTATTTCTAATAGATAATAATGCTTATATAGCTCTTATTAATTTGTTTTTATGAACTTGAATTCTCGTTCTTTGGAATTTCTTTTGTTAATGGAGTTGTGCTAAGTGCTTATCAATACGTGTAAGAGGGGTGTTAATGGGTATAAAGAGGGAATTGAGGTCATATGTGTCTGGCCTCTGGTGGTTTTAGATTCTGTTAGGAAAGAGTCGTACCTCCAACAACCCACTGGGCGTTGGTTAGAGGAGGCAGACGGAGAGAAAACGGTGGGGGATGCATTGGACATTCAGTTTTGGAGATTTGTTAATGAAAACTTATATTAGTACCATTTTCTCATTGTCATTCTTTCTCTTATGGCCCAAACAAAAACGGACCGCTTTCAGATTTCCTCTGTACCAAAATGGTATCAAAAACAGTTTCAGATGCCTTCTTTACCAGTTTCAATCACAGCTGTGCATGAAACATGGAGATGAGATGGGATGAGATAATCCAAGCGTCTTCATGAGCTCAAGCACAAGCTATCCTCAACTCGAATTGAATACCAATACATCTACCTACCTTTTCTAGTAATGCCCCTCCTCTAACTAATTCCCAGTCATGTTGGCAGAGGTGCCACTGTTTCCTACTCAAGAAAGGGGTGCGCATGTCTTATATCAAAGCAATTTAGGATATGTACGAGGCATAACAACTAGTGTTAAAACACCTAGAGGTGAGATAAAGGACTTTCCTATCAAGATTGGTCTACATCAGGGATCATCTTTGAGCCATTATTTGTTTAATCTAGTACTAGATGCTTTAACTTAGCCCATCTGAGAAGAGATCCCTAAGTGCATGCTCTTGGCTGATGATAGAAATAGTTCTTTTGGCCTAATCAAGGGAAGAGATTAACTCTAAACTTGAGATTTGGAGAAGGGCTTTGAAATCTAAGGGTTTTCATTTGAGTAGGAGCAAGACATAATACATGCATTGTAGTAAGAGACAAGTTGGAAGTGGCTTGGAGGTGAAATTGGGAATCAGATCATTCCACAAGTGATAACGTTTAGATATTTGGGATCAATTATACAAATACAAAATGATGATGACGATGTTAATCATAAAATTCAAGCTGGATGGTGTAAATTGAGGCAAGCCAGTGGAGTTTTTTGTGATCTAAAAGTGCCTAATAGAGTAAAAGGAAAGTTTTATCGTACGGTTATAATTCCAACATTACTATATGGTAGTGAGTGTTGAGCTTTAAAGGGACAATATGAGTATAAATGGTGGTAGTTGAGATGATGATGCTAAGATGGATGTGTAGCCATTCAAGAATGGATAGGATTCGTAATGATGAAATTTGTGAATGAGTTGGGGTGATAGCCATTGAAGAGAAAATGGTAGAGAATCGTTTGAGGTGGTTTGGACATATACAAAGAAGGCTCTTGAAGGCACCAGTAAGGAGGGTGGACCAAATAATGTGGAGTCCTCTCAGAAGGGGTAGAGGAAGATTGAAACATATCCTCAATAGGGTTATAGAATGAGATTTTTTGGTTAATAATCTATCTAGGGATATGATTTATGGTAGAGTACAACAACGTCGTTTGATCTATGTATCGGACCCCTCTTACTGTAATCAAACTTTGTTGTTGTTATTGGCAAATGTCCCACTCTTTCCTAACAGAATTTGAAACTACCTGAGGCCAGCCACATGTTATCGCAATTCCCTTGATTTCCTGCCATACCCTCTGTTAAATTTACCATTTATACCTCCTTGGCCCAGCTTGATTTATTATTTCATTGTTGTCAGCTCATGTTATGTCGCTTAGCAGTGATATTGTGATTAGTCTATATATTAAAAATCTTACCTACAGAATTGCCTAAAAGAAATAAACAAGTTAGCATCATATATGTCTGTGCATGTGATGTCTTTCTGATTGCTAATCACAATATGCAGATTGCTAATTGGATCTTCATGAGTTCAACAACTACTGGACCATACTTCGTTTCCTGTGCATCGGGAAACAATAACAGCCTCTTCTGCTGGATTTTGCTCTCCTTACTGCCAAAGTATTTAGGGACTCCATTTGCATGCTTCAACTTTCTTCTCATTCAGGCAATTGACAGGAGTCCATCTGCAGTTGGGGGAATTTAGTGGTGATTAATTTAAAGTGTTGATTAGTGTGACCATCAGCATATTTGGGTCCCTCTGTTAATTTGAAAAATGGTATCCTCTCAGTTTTCTGATTTGCCTAAGACTGGCGTTTACAAACCATTCCAGACCCAAGCACTCTTTCCTGCCAGCCTCACTGATGATGTGATTACGGACCAAGTTGAGCTTGATTTCTCTGATGTCTTTGGTCCAGTTACATTGCCTTCTATAGAAGTGAATGATGCTGATTCTGCTATTGTTGAGCATGTGGAAGGAGCAAGTGAACTCGTTTATGATGATCCAGCTATCATTTATACCCACTCACATTCATTGGTTGGCCCTTCTACTTGTGTTAGCCAATCACTAAAGCTTGGCAAACTCACTTTACATGAAACTGAGGATTCATTGGAAGCAATGGAGCATGTTGCTGGAGAGACCATTAAAGAAGTTGATGAATCTAATGGCAACAATGTCATCACTGAGGAGTCTCTTGAAGGTGATAAGGGGCATCTCATGAAGATCCAGAGGGTGAGCATTGAAGATTTTGAGATTTTGAAGGTTGTGGGACAGGGAGCATTTGCAAAAGTATATCAAGTGAGGAAAAAGGGTACTTCTGAAATATATGCAATGAAGGTAATGAGAAAGGACAAAATTATGGAAAAGAACCATGCTGAATACATGAAAGCTGAGAGGGATATTTTAACCAAAATAGAGCACCCCTTTATTGTTCAACTCAGATACTCTTTTCAGGTACTTATTCTCAAATTAGTAATTTTTAATTACCCATCTTTGATGTTAGTGAAGTGCTTTCTCTTGACGATCATAGACCAACGTGGTGTTATGTTTATTTTGTTAAGACAAAATACAGATTGTATCTTGTGCTGGATTTTGTAAATGGGGGTCATCTTTTCTTTCAGCTTTATCATCATGGCCTTTTCAGGTACTTTTGGTCTTGGCCTTTCTTTTTTATGATATATTGCATAGAGAGGAGGATAAATACTTGACTTAGTGGTTTGTTCCTGCTTTCGGGTTTCAGAGAGGATCTAGCCCGCATATATGCTGCTGAGATTGTTTCTGCAGTTTCCCATCTCCATGCAAATGGAATAATGCACAGGGATCTAAAACCGGAAAATATTCTGCTGGATGCTGATGGTCATGTATACCCCTCTTTCTACTTGATGCTTGTATGGCTTTTGGTTCTGCTTTATGCTTTAAATAATCTGAGGTCTTTGTATTGATTGTTCTACAGGTTATGCTGACCGATTTTGGCCTGGCCAAGCAATTTGGAAGTGATACAAGATCTAATTCCATGTGTGGAACAATAGAGTACATGGCACCTGAAATTATTCTTGGCAAAGGCCATGATAAGGCTGCTGATTGGTGGAGTGTTGGAATCCTATTGTATGAGATGCTTACTGGAAAGGTCTGTATCCTGCTTTTTGTATATTTATAGTTGTTCATTGGATCATTTAAGTTGTTTGAGAACTTATATCTCATCTCGTCTGGAATTCTTAGAAAAAATAATGTGGCAACAGATCCTATTTGGTTTTAAATGTTGTTACCTATTCACATGTTGCACTAATTTATTTGTTTATTTTTTATCGGCGAACATATTATAACAAGTTCATCTGATGAACTTGTGTTCTTGGGATTGAGTAGCTAATGATGTGCTTCTGGTTTGGAATAGAAAGTGATTGTTTTTGTTGTTTGGTCATCTTCTCTGCAGCCTCCCTTCTGTGGTGGAAACCGTGATAAGATTCAGCAGAAAATAATTAAAGACAAGATCAAGCTGCCAGCATTTTTGTCTAGTGAAGCACATTCATTGTTGAAAATGGTAATAGTTGACCAAGAACTCATTATTTTTAAATAATATTCTTATCAAAGTCGGAATTATCCTTGCTTGGCTTATCATGTGAATTGATAAACAATTATGTGACATGCTCATTGGAAAATTCTCTTACCTTTCTGTCATTGAGCATTGCCATATCAATTCAGACATACTTTTGTGGGGGGGGGGATGACATAGTTGGCCCAGATAGAGGGGTTTAAATAGAGAAGTATATAACATGGGTACTTTTAGGCACGATGCATTTGTATGTGTTATGAAACATTTCCTTCATTTCCATACGATATTTGGTAAATTTACTTATCAATTTCTTGTCTAAGTAGAAATCCTTTCATAAGTTTTTTCGAATAGCACATGAAATATTCAAGATTTCCGTGTTTTGATATGTCATACTTAGCATAGGGACCAGGACTTTCTCCCCATACATTCTATAAATTAGCATCCCACTTCTCAACGATTGGGTATTTGAATGGTTCACATACCAGACCCTGCCAGAAGGTTTAAAATTTTGATTTTCTAGAGGAGAATTTGACCCAACTTTTTCTAGAAATATATAATACGTTTTTATTTTTGTTTACTAACTGCTACTTGTCTACAGAAGTTAAATAAACATGACTGTCCCTGTTACAGCTCCTGCAGAAGGACTTGACTAAGCGATTGGGCAGTGGAACAAGGGGTAGCATGGAAATTAGAGATCACAAGTGGTTTAAACCAATCAATTGGAGGAAGCTGGATGCCCGTGAGGTCCAACCAAGCTTTCGCCCTGAAGTCGCTGGAAAACATTGTGTTGCCAACTTTGAGAAGCGCTGGACCGATATGCCCATCGTAGTTTCACCGGCTGCTAGTCCAAATGGTGGAAATCACTTCAAAGACTTTAGTTACGTGAGATCTGCAGCATCTTTCCTTCAAAAGAATAGCCCCGCTTGATAGCTTTAGCTGGCAGCATAGGATGCCCGAGTTTTCTGCGATACTCGTTTTTATTTATTTAGTTGCGTGAAAATAGTAGTACCATACGGTACAGCAACAAACATTTTCTTGTGTCCTTATGTTTGGTGTGAGTTTATAGCTCTTTTATTAGTACTTTGAGCTGACTTGCTGATGGATTATTGTGGTATGCACAAATGCTATGGATTTTATCTTACTGTCTCTCCCCTCAGGTGCAATTTCGTCTCCACTTGCCTGAGCTGGATGAATTTGCTGTAGTTTCTTTTCCAGCACCGATCTTTTACTGGAGAAATTAGCATTTGAACATTGCTCGTCAGTGCTTTAATTTTCATAGTATTGTCACGTTGCTACAATCTCTGCCTACTGTATATTAGAAGTAATATTTAAATTTTGAGATAATAAAGGAAAGAGTTTAATGTCAATGGTGGTACTCATGGTTTGATTGAATAATGGTTTCAAATTGTTAGTTTTGTTCATATAACTTCACAAAGTCCTGTTATGAGTTTTAAGTAAAAGGATCAAAACTAAACTTTGTTCTTTACCAAAAAAAAAAAAAAACTAAACTTTGTTGAAACTAAACAAATTTTAAGTAAGGCTATAAGGAACATAACTAATAGTTTGCAGCTACAAGGATCAAAACTAAAATTTGATCAAGTCATAAGGATTAACAATAGTATTATTTCCAAGGAAAATGATAAAATCACTTAAAAGTATTGTCAAATGTGGATCTATGAATGTTAATTTATAAAAATTAAATATAATGATAATGATGCATATTGTCTTGCACTCTTATTTATATGTATGTAAAATAGCTAGAGATTAAGAACTATATGATTCAAATGTTCTATTATCAAATAGAAGCAAGAATTGTTAACGTTATATGCTAATAAGACCTAAAAAGTAATTGAAAAAATTGACGAAAAGTTTGTTAAAAAATTTAGTAAGAACCAGAAGGATCTATACTGAAGTGTTGATACCTTCTATAAATAAAAATATTAAGTCATTTTAATCAATAAAATTTTCAATACTAACTTTTTACCTATTGACCCAGACAATATTGGATCCATCTCCATTATTTTCTTAAATTCATTTTTTCTTTGCAGAAATTGGTTACCTACCATGTGCATCCTCCATTAGTCAACTTCTTTTAAAAAACAATGAATGAGGTTGAGTCAGGCTAATCCCTCACAATTGAAACAGTGTTTTGAATAGGATGGTCATGAGCAGGAGGGAAAAGAATTCTTTAAAAAAACAGAAATAACCAGTTTGACGCGCAAATGGTCGAATAAACCAATTGACATGTCAGCGCCAGAGGTAAAAAGAGTATTCACTGTTTGTGATAGCCCAAAAGAACTAGATAAAAGTATATGAGGCACACAATCGCATGGCGTTTCTATTTTTTTTATTATTTACATATTTTAAAAAAATAAAACTGTATGGGTGTCTTGGAGTCATGTTTTGGTCCAAGAAAATGTGTTCCTCTTGGATAAAGCGAAAAAGAAAAGCAACAGATGGCCAAAGACTTGCCACTGCCTTGTGCTGACGTTACTGCTCCCAAAGCCACCCCAGCTTCTGAGCATACCCATCTTCCTTCATGGCTTCCTTGCTTCGTCCTGCTCCTGCAAATACCCTTCAACACAATCTCATGACAATATCCTTCTCTCCTCTGAAATCCACTTCACCAAATAACATTTCTTTCTCAACACACCGTTTCAAGAGCAACCCTGTAAATTGTAAAGCTTTTCTGGAAAACGTTCCCAAAGATTTGTTGGAGAACACTATATACCTAAATCAATTCCCTGGTCTTCGATCAGGATTAGTCCAATTTCAGAGACTAACCGAAGATTTATCCGATTTCCAGAAGTGGGGTTTCCTTGTTTTTGCAGGATTGACATGGATTTACTTGACTGCAAGGCCCGGTGTTCTTATAGGCGCCATTGATGCCTACCTTCTGGCTCCTCTACAACTCGGTTTGGACAATGTATCAGGAAGAAGAAATCTCAAGAGGACTGATTTTATGATTGGAGATAAGATTGGGGAAGGTTCGTTTGGTGTTGTTTATTCTGGTGTTGTGGTTCCAAAATAATGGTTCTGTTGAAGAGAATGTTCAGAAGAGGGGAAGAGGAAAGACGACAAAAACAACAAATTTGAATGTGAAATCTAAGAATAAAGTTATTCTCAAAAAGGTATTCTTATTACATCATGCATTTGTAGAGAGAGCTTTACTTATCTCATGCTACATGCTTCCTGTTTCAATGAAGCCATTGTTGGATCAATTTCTTTCTACAGATAATAATGTCAACGTGTGTGTTTGTTTATATCCGTTTCCTTTTTCCTTTGTTTACTTTGTTTCAGATTCCTGATCTGCTTTATACTACATCCAATACTCCTAAATATAATAGCTTAATCCAGCTTGCCTCTCAAATTTATACCTCATTCCTTTAAGTATCAATATTAATTGCACATTTGTGAGAGGGGTTTTCATCCTTACAGGACACGTATGATTAAAGAGAGCATTTCAAGAAACCAATACATATTTGTTATAAATAATTAACTTAACTAATTTTTTTAATATTCGCAAATTAGTAATACAGCTCATATTAAGGAATGGAGGAGGAGGGAGGTGTAGCAGTAAAAAGAATGAGACAAGAATTAAAATCTTTTAATTTTGTCATCTTAACCCCAAAATTAATGAGAAACTTGCCCACTCTGACATGGAAAAATATCTTTTCAATGCATTTCCTCTTTGTTAATCAAAATGCTGGCTGGATGGCATGGCATGTGCAGGTGAAGGTTGGAACAGTAGGGGCTGAACAATTCGGTGACTTTGAGGAGTGGTTCAATTACAGGCTCTCAAGAGCTGCTCCTGAAACATGTGCCGAATTCCTGGGAAGTTTTGTTGCTGATAGAACAAATTCACAATTCGTAAAGGGCGGAAAATGGCTTGTTTGGAAGTTTGAGGTGCTCTATCGAATTTTTGTGAATTAGGCGTGTATTAGGTTTGCCTTTCTACCAAAATGACTTAAGGCAATTTGATGGAACCTACCTCAACTTAATATACTTTCAATTCGATGTCTAACTAATCACTGTGGAACTGGGACTCTTGATAAATTCTAATATGCTCTACCTGATACATCTGTTGCGGAAACAACAGCCATAGATGATTCATTGATGTTTTACTACAAAGAAAAAGGATTATTTGTGATCTTATAAAATAGATACTAATAACTAAAACTATGATCTGGTCTATACCTTTTTTATTTGCATTGATTGCATAAAGTAACTCAACCAACTTTGCTAAAAATACACACTTGTCATTACCATCCATATTTTTATCTACTAATTGCTAGTTGTCTCTGACACAGGGAGACCGAACTCTTGCTGATTACATGAAAGATCGTAGCTTTCCTTCAAACTTAGAGTCTGTCATGTTTGGAAGTGTCTTGCAAGGTGTAGACTCTTCTAAACGAAACGCGTTGATCATCAAGCAAATAATGCGCCAGATCATTACATGTCTTAAGAAAATTCACGACACAGGCATTGTTCACAGAGATGTAAAGCCTGCCAACTTAGTAGTCACTAGACGGGGGCAGGTTAAGCTCATAGATTTTGGTGCTGCAGCAGACCTTCGAATTGGAAAGAATTATGTGCCCAATAGCACATTACTGGATCCTGACTACTGTCCACCAGAA
>JANTPZ010122435.1:0-12034 GCA_025593235.1 Vachellia pachyceras | reverse complement strand
TCTCTCTCTCTCTCAAAGCCTCAATTAGGCAGTCTTGTGTGGGCGAATGAAGCTGCACAACGCAAGAGAGAAATTAAAGGAAATAAGTGTCGGTGTGTGTACCTACGCAAGTCTGAGGTTTCAACAACGCATGAGTTGTTACCATGAGTCGCTATGCTATAGCGTAAATTGCTGCCTCATATTGTCATGTACATCCTCCCTTTGTGTTTGTTTAGATTAGGGTTTCGAATATGTAGACCGACCGTTTTAACATAATTTTACATTTTATAATATGGTTACTTGAGGAAAATTTTGTTTCCAATTGTGTGAATGTATATTTAAAATAAACCCTATCTGTTAACCAAAGGTCAAGCTCAACTTTGCCTCTCACTCTTCATCGACGCCATAGGATTCCTTTCTACTAAAATGTGCTCAACCACAAACTTGAAATAAACTCAAATGGCATTTGGGGATAATAAAAAATTCAAAGAAGTAACAAAGAAAAACGCTACATCTGTGACTGAATGCTTCAACTTGTCCATTTTTAAATGATTTCTTTTTTTTTTGCCTAGATTTTTAAATTATTTTCAAACTAGAGTTTTTAATACAATACACGCAATAACTTAAAAGTCCTTTTTGTATATTACCCATACTTAAACATAAGAGTTGTTGACTTTTTTAGGAAATTAATGAATCTAAATACATTAGTTTAAAGTATTTATATTTATCATTTTTCTATACGTTACCTTGTTTGACTAATAAACATATACATAATATAATAATGCACATAAGTAAATAATTTTAAGTAATATATTTAACTTTTTTAATATCTTTAAAAAAGTCAACTGAGTATATTAATAATCGAATGCACTATGTTATATCCCTTTTTAAACATTTAAAACATTTTGAAATATGTGAGAAATATTGTGGGAATACAAACAAAATTGCATTTGGAGTTCAATACTAAGTGAATAAAAGAAAAAGAAAAATTTGTACAAATATAAAGAAAGGGTACCTATTGTTATTCATGAATAGCGTAATACTTAGTAAATTTTATATTTCATATATTATTCATTTCATATCTACTATATGTGAATATAGAAATATAGTTTTTTATTTTCCATATTCGAAACATGAGTTTATTTCTTTAGTTATTTTAAATTTTTAACAGTATTCTTTTATATCATATTACATGATAACAACTAATTAGTCGACTCCGTTAGCCTAAAGTCCATTTAAGAGGTTGGAATATCCCAGTGATAGTTTTCTCCATACTCATAAGTTTGAACTCAATGTATCCAATTGGGAACACGGTAGATAAGTACTTTTACGTAAGTTTTAAGGATATTATCTCGTTTTGCGGAAAAATACTGTTGAACTTACGTTTGACTTTTCCAAATGTTCCAATAAACAAGTTCAATACCAACTGGTTAGAGAGCCAAGGTATCTATCACCAAATCCAACACTCCTTGGTATGTTGGCAAAGTACATTTGGCTCTTAATTGATAATAAAATGTATAGCTTAGAATGAATGTTACTCGAGAATCTGGAATTGCGGAGATGAGATAATGATACAAATGAATCCGAAAAAAACATAACGCGAGTTAAAAAAGAAGAAGAAAAGATAATGTGAATTCTCACTTAAAAGGATCATTTTTAGCGTGTCTATTTATATAACAAGAAAATCTAATGACAGGATAAACAAAATGTTTGGTATTTTTTTAGTGAGAACAATATATATGCTTCTTAGATTGTTAAACTCAATACCCTGTTCTCCTTCTTCTGTTTTTTTTTAACTAAAAGTCATGTTAAACTTCAGCTAATTCAGATTTAGTTGGATACAACTACAATAAGTTTACCACCGAACGTTGGGGTGTAGTAGTCAAGGCGGCCGTCACTTCCCCAGGGATCGAGAGTTCAATCTCTGGAGCCGCGCTCGAGGGGGGATACCCACCCTTAGTGCAAAACACCTTAAAGGGGTGCGTCTGAAGTACTCTCTGCTCGGGATTAATCGGTTACCCTGGGTTACCTGGTCCTGTTGAAAGAAGGTCAGTAACTCAGGAAAAAACGTCTGATACCGGGGGGCCAAAGGCTCAATCACAAAAAAAAACTACAATAAGTTTCAACTTTTTCAAAAGTATTTAACATAGTTGTATGGATATCTTAAAATTTGAATCTATTAGAACCATTGGTTTACTTAGATCTTAAACACGCGCAAGGAAGATTACTGAGATATTAAGTTTGTATTGGATAAAGTTTGATTGAAACAGATGTATTTATGAATAGAAAAACTCATAAACTCAATCTATATCTTCAATTTTTTAAAGTTAGAATCTGATGTCAAGTCTACTAAATTACACGCATCTTTTCATTACTCCTCACTCAGTTGGATTTTATTACTCTCTTGGAGATGTGACAACTTTTGCAATAAATTTTTAATATATAGCTAGAGTTGTAATCTAACTTAGGTTAAACATTTATTTAAACACGACTCCACTATTGAAAAAAATAACAATTTAATCAAAATTACCATAATCTTATATGTGTAAGGATGTGTGTATATATAAGGTCTCTCCTCTTGTACATACAAGATTATGGACCGGCATCATCTATCGCACTTGCACCATTATTCAAGTACTCTTGCATAATTCCTTTAATTGAGTTTATATAGCACCTACTTTCCTATGTCATTATTTATATTTACATTTATTTATCATATATTTAACAAGAATGATTGTGATATACTCTTTTTAATACTATATATATGATCCAGTTGCAGTTGATGTAGTTTAATTTTAATCCTAAATGTAAGATTTTAATTCCCCTTTATCTCCCTCATAATATTTTTTGGAAAACTAATATACGAATTTTATATAATAGTTGCAAATAACTAATTTTACTATCATAAAGTTAGTCCATTGATGTGTAAGGTTCAACTAAATCCTTTTGGGTATGGTTTTAGACAATACACTTGTACTTGAAGGGTAGCCATGAACCCTGAATTAAATTAGTTAATTTCTTTTCTTTTTTTTGTGATCTCCGGGTAAATATAGGCCTATGGCCCCCCGCGATTCCCCCCGATATTCGGCACCTTTCTTGAGTCCGTGATCTTCTTCAACGGATCAGGTAACTCGGGGCAACAGACTAATTCGGAGCGAGGATCTAAAGAAGACACATCCCTATAAGGTGCTTTGCACCAAAGGAGTTTCCCCTCTCAACAAACATGGCTCCAGGAATCGAACCTTTGTTCGCCTGGGAAGTGTCAGATTCTTTAACCACTGCACCCGGCGCTTGTTGAATACCTGATTATAGGTTTTAGAAAAAGTGAGGGATTAAAAACTAATTTAACTAAGTTTTTTAATCTTCATAATTTAGTTAAACAGGCCTTATATTTAGAACTAAAAGAAGCACTAACATTTTTTGAAAAAGAATGGTACTCAAGCTAACATATGTACTACTCAAACTAAAGTAGATTCAAAGTTGAAATGTCAATTTTAACAGAGATGGGGTTGGAGTTTTTTTATTTAGTACTCTTGATGATAATTAACAAATAAAAAGGCCCATGTCCAAGTGCTTATGCAATTGCTTTTTTATATTAATTAGTGATTAGTGATGATTATGACAGTGAATACAGCTTATGAATATAAAATTAGGGATCATGGTTGTCCTCGTCCTTGTTCAACTTAATAAATAATTGGTCGCACTTATCCGAATATTATTTTTTTCAAAGTGTTGTTATGCTCAAAATTGTCGTTTGCTGAAATAATAATCTAAAATTCTGATCAACAACATCATTATTATAATCTTTTGAGTTAACATCGGCCTGGTCAGTAGCACGTCGTCCCCGGACACCAAAGTTGTGATTAACTTAACCTTATAAACTTGCGTAAATCCGAGGTTCATCCCCATTCGCCTTTTGGTTTCAAAGTGACACGTTTTAACAATATTAATTTAATTTTGCTGATTACTTATTTATTCCTATTTATAAGACAATGAGAGAATGAATTTTAATATACAATTTATAAGTTACATTATTAAATTTTTTATATGAACGTATAATTTTACCTTTTGATTAATTATTGTATTGAATTTATTCTCATAAGTATAATATATATTTAATAGAAATAAAATTGAAAAATTTATTAAATTTTAAGGTAAAATTAATGAAGTTTAAAGTTTTTCTATCTTTATGAAATATCTTAAAATTACCTTCTAAATAGGCTAAGAGGAGTTAATCAATAAGGCTTGTTTGTTGGAGTGTTTGTAAAATCTAAATGTATATTCAATAGTGTTTTTCTGCAAAACGAGATAATCTCTTTCACATATCTACCTCGACTTGCATAAAAGTATTTCTTTATCGCGTTTCTAAACGGACACTATATCGGCCAATTGACCTCAGTCTGTGAACAGTAAATCATAGTAGATTGGCTTGTGTTTAACATTGATCTTGAGCTATTGACACTCATTCTTGTCATTTTTATAAGATACAAATTCTTGAATTGATTTTTATAATATTTAATTTAAAGTTGTTTAAACATCAAATGAGTTTTTACTAATTTTTATTAATTAAGTATATTACCCTTTGTTATATTTTTTTACATACATTATTCTTCATATTTTTCCCTATATCTTTCTTTCATTTACGTACCCTCTTATAAATAAGGCCATTTTGAAAAATTACATTTTTTACATCTTTATTATTTTAAAATAATTTTTACGAATTTCTTAGACAATGCAATATTATTATTTATTTTGTATCTTATATAATTACGTCACCGTCGATGATTTATTACTGATAGGCAACATATTTTTAGTTAACTACCTGTCTGCTGGGTAAGCTGCAGATTCACCTCAATTAACTGCTTTTCATATAATCGTTGGTGAGTAATATATGTCTCTCTCTCTCTCTATATATATATATATATAAATGAAAGATAAAATATGCTGGCTCTATTACTGTTTTCTTTTAATATGTTTAAGTGAAAAATTTATTAATTAAATCGATCTGAGCATTCTTATGCTGCGTCTTTTCAGTCTTTATTTTGATAGATATATAGGATAATGGAAAATGCGTAAACCTAGGATTTTTTTTCGTCTTTCTGAACAATAATTATATTATAAGGATATATAATAATGTCTAATGTTGTTATTTAAATAAAAGAAAATAAGCTCACTGACTCACTGTGTTTGGAGTTGGATTATATGGGATATTTGTTTGCCAAAAGTAAAATTTAAATTTATTTAACATGTTAATTAAAATAAGTTCAACGCTACAAACTATTTCTGACTTTCATTAATTTGAAACACAAATGACTCAGACAAATAAATTCAAATGCAAATTATTTATAATAGTAGTCTTAATACAATCAATTATCCTTTATGATGCATAAAAGATATATATAAACTCCCTTTGATCGCAAATATAAAACACATTTATAATATATCACATGATCCTAAATATAAATAGTGTCTTATTTTAAGAATAAGAGTGTATTAACTTTTTTTTAAACTTGTGGGTTTCAAGTCCATTTTAAACAAATGAGAACTGCTCACTCCCTTTATGCATTTAGAAGAATAAATTCTTCTAATTGCTAACTTTAAAGTTTGAATCTTGTAATTTTCAATTAAAAAAATTACACGTCCCTCAATTATTTGCCCAGTTCTTAAGAGATCAGTTATTATATTTAATTATAGGTGTAGCGTTTCCTAGCTACCATATATGCCATTACAAGGTGTGTGCTTAGCAAAAGGAAACGAAAAAGTTAAATGCCTCTTGGTATATGCATAATTGATGGAAGGCACCACCCGTCTATATACATAGCTTGGGCAAATGCCAAAGTTATGTTGGGATCATCATCATTGAGACCTAATCGAAAGAATTATTTTTTAGTGGTCGTTTGATTATTAATTTATAAAATAAATATATGAGAGGAGTTTTATCTCATACAACTTAAAAATACTTTTATAAACTTATCAAAACTGAAACTTAATAAATGTTTCATAACAAGCGAGTTTACATAACCCCAACTACTTAATCATTGAGAGATTTTGTCAAGGGGATGATCACCGGACAAGATTATTTTGGATGAATTAAAAAGGATTTGAACATGTGTTCATGGCTATAATTAACTAGAGTTTTCCTCCAATTTTTTTTTTTACAACTTGTGCCAACCTAAATTGGAAAGGCTACTTAAAGTTTTCAATATCCATGATTTAAGCAAAAATTTCACTTTAATTATTCCCTGATTAAAAAAAGATGGATTTGCACTATGAGAATCATTGAAGAAAGGGGGGAAGTTCGTCGATGCTTACCTAAAAACCACACATCAGTCGAATCGTTTGTTTAAAATTTCAGGACACATAAATCTGAAGGCAACATTAAGGACAGCCTCACAATTACTTTTTATATGAGATATGTAATTAATCACTATATTTTTGCTGAAAAGTAGTGCTTTTTTATCCCTCTCCTTTTCTATTATTCATCAAACTACGCTTGTTTAGGTGCTTAATCAACAAGCAAGAGAAAAGTAAAAATGCCATCCTTTTTGTTCAAAAAGCAAAACCGTCGACAAAATGTCTGTAGTAATAAGATCAAGTTTCCACGATTCTTACACCAGTTTCAGATCATCCATGACGAACATGTATAATATAAAAATAAAAATGCAACCCTCTTCCTTTTCATCCTGGATTGACTTCTTCGCGCACGTTTTATCTTAGACTAATTAAAAGCTTAATGTAATATCATCAACAAGACTTTATGACTGATTCTGATTAATGCATATTATCTCTTTGTGTGTGTGAAGTTGTGAACTATCTTTTTGTTTGGTATATTAGGTGTGGAACTGGTCTAGAAGGGCCTGATGAACTGCAAGCTGAAAGGTGAAGAATATATAATTAAATGAAAATCTGAAGGAACCCTAACGAAAGGGCAAAGATGCTTAATTATCATCTTTGTGAAGGAAATTTGAAATAGCTGCATGTGCCGACTTGTAAAGAAACTCCAAGTCGTCTCGCGCGTTCTAGTGAACGCAGGCCTGGCCCCTCATGGATCTTAATATATAGTCTCTTATTATCTAGGACCATCACTTCGAAGAAAAGCCACCTTTAATCAATCAATTAATTCATATAACACTTTAATATGCCAACTGGTTAGCCATATTTAGTATTCAAATTCGGCATTACTATATATCATTTTTTCCCTTGGTTCCTTTCACCAAAGGCCTGCACTTTATTATAGAGACCCCCTCCCAGGCATAGATTCTCTCTGGTTTTATAATTAAAAAAACATCATATGGTTCATCAACGGAAGAAAGAAAAAAGTTGATCAAAGGAAAACCATGGGAACACACACTTATACTAGACCATGGGGATAATAATGACCATAAAATTGTCGTTTTATTATCATAATATCAGACTGGCCCAATCTTTATCTTCTCAACTTTCGGGTTCTTTACATGGATTTATCAGTTCTCACAGGCATCAATGTTCATTCTTACCATTTATTTAATCTCATTAAACTAATGTAAATATTATATGCATAAGAAAGTCGAAACGTTTGTTATATACAGAAGAAGCATTTTGTGACTAGACTTAGACACTAGTATAACGAACCGAATACAATTAAAATATATAACAATGTTTGGCAATCTGTTGGGAGAAAGGAATTTACAGCTTCCGAGAAGAATTTACGGAATCTAAGGAGAATTTACAGATTTCGAGATGGTTTTTAGTGGATTTCAAGATAGTTTGTACATATTTCAAAATAGTTTTATCTTGACTTGGGTGTTTCCAAACAAGCACAATATATTCCAAATGTCACCGGAGGATATAATGAAGTTAATTAGTTAGGTTAAGGAGATCCAAACACGGGTAAGTGGATTGATTACGAAGAACTGAATTAAATAAATAAAAATGATTGATTAGAAGCTTTAATTTAACAAGTTAATCTGGACAGATCAATTATTAATTGACAGTTATCAAATGAGAAGCTTGTCAGTTGTTACTCTACTCCAGGGGGGCACTGTAATTAGAAAAAGGTTACAAAAGACAGAATAAATGTAGACACTAAAAAGTTAATATTAATTGTTCAATCCAATGATTTACATAAGACAATTAAAATTTATCCATGATCAAGAACTGAAGATTGCTGCAAATTCTACTAGAATGATGTCATTTTCTTCTGATTTTTTTTGTTAAAAACATGTACCTCCAATTGGAGCTAATCCTAATCGAGACACTGCTCGATATTAATTGCAGACACCTCTTTTAATTTGGATTCAAATTTTAATTCAGCGTGTTGGGAAGGACTAATATCGCACTTGTTTGAAAAATTTGTTCTCCTGCACGCAAGTCAAGACAAAACCATATTAAAATCCGTAAAAATCATTTCGAAATTCATAAAAACTATTTTAAAATTCGTAAAATCATTTAAAAATTCGTAAGCTTATTTCTCTCAATGGAGTTCCTAGATACACACATCTTCTGTTAAATTCAAATCCGGTTGATTGTGTCATTTTCCTTGTTTCTTAGCTCGTGGATTTGTCGTTGGGCCGAATAATTGAGCTGAGGATTGAAGACCCAATAAAATTGGATGGGCTATGCGTGGATCATGTGCAAGAATCGAATTTTGACTAAAAGGGCATATAATAATTAGCCCCATGATCGATCACGTGCTGCTCAAAGATCAATAAAACGAGGGACAGATTTACACGTGAGAAAAGGTTTAACCTCTTTAATAATTGTGGGGTGTTCGTATTTATTTATGATTTTTGTCGATTTCTGGGTTTCACACTGCCATGTGACCCTCACATCAAGTTCAACGGCTATAATAGGAAATTTATTACTATTTTTTAAAAAAAAATGTATGTTGATTGATTACATTTATGGGACTTTATGTTAGTTGGTGGTAATTAAACTGGCCATCACTTTAATGTGGGATTACAGGTGTGGAAGCAATTGAATTGAAACGACATCGATAGGGACACATCATCAATGTTCCTACCAAATATTTGATTTGTTTCCGTTGAAGAATATTGGTCTTTTTTATTTAAGAGATCATTTACACCCTTTATTCATAAATTTTTTTTTATTTCAAACTTTGTTATATCATATTATCCAAATAGAGTATTATTATTGGTTCCGTTAGATATACTCTTACCACTTGTGTATCTATGGATCCATATTTGACACTAGATATATAATACTACCTCCAATGTTTAATGATTTTCATAGAAGATTAAAGAAACTAAATAAAATGATATATTGATGTTTGAATTGGTTTTTGAAAAATGATTTTACACAATTCAAAATAAGTATATAAGATGAATTTTGTTTCAATTTACGTGAAATGGATGCTAGAAGTGCTTTTAGAAGGTTGACAAAAACATACGCGTTTTCGAACTAATTTTGCCTAAGATACAAAAGGATATATAATCAATAATATTTAAGTATTTGAAAATATATAATGAATCTAATGTAGTTATTTAGCTTCTACAGTCTCCTAAAAAGTCAACATGGGCTTATAATAATAAAAACATGAGGTAATATATAATAAATAAATGGTAGTATTTTATAAATGATGAATGATAAGACTTCTTGATTACTTTAATGTGCTCGTTTGGGAACGCAATAGAGAAGTATTTTTACATAAATCGAGGTAAATATGTAAAAAAAGATTGACCCTTTTTGCGAAAAATACTGTTGAACATGTTTTTAGACTTCCCATAAGTGTTAGCAAACAAGGTCAATATGATAAACAAGATGCCAAATCATTATTGGGGCAAATTGGGGCATTAGCATTGGAACAAGCTAATTGCTTTTTTTTTTTGGCTGGGATGTAGAATGGTTAGCCACAAGACAAGCTTGTACTTACCTCACCAAATGGATATCTTTATTAAGCATAAAAGTCAACAACTTTGTTTTGATTTGACCTTAACTTTGTGGTTGGGATGTCTTCATCTCATCTAACCGTGTGTTTAATTAAGGCAAACAAAACGGACATTATTTGAGCTTTCCTCTAAGCATCATCAACTAGAATTAGTTACAGTTGTAATTTCATTTCAAATGAGTGTTAATCTTAAAGATAACCAATTTTAAATATAAACCCCATCTGTATTGTAAATTTTGTTCACTATTAAGTAATTCAAATGTCTTGCTCAAATTTATGAAAGGAATAAAAATGTTAGTAAAGATAAGGTGAACATGATATAATAGGATGACCATATATAGCTTTAATCCCTCAAAAAATAAAGATGAAAATGAAAGTAAATTAATTATTATTTATATATTTTTTTGTTTCCCGCTCGGTCTGTGGAGTTTCACCCCGACTAATCCAGACCCGACCCGCGTTGCACACATGGAAATGGTGGGTGAGTCTCCCAATGGTGGCTACTGCATATACGAGGACTCAAACTCGAGATCTTACTTAAGTTGAAAAAATCGTTTACCATTTGATCCAACCAACTGTTGGATATTATTTATATGTTGGTAAGCTGACCTGGTACACCCTCCTTCTCAGTCTGGGCAGAGCCGATGGGAGTACCGACTGAAGAAGACATTGCAAACTGCCGGCCCAATAACTTATGGGTTATTACGGGCTGAAGGCCCAGCCCATTCAACTTCCAGACTACAATGTTATAATAATACAGCAAAAGCCAAAACCCAGTGTTTTTTTTTTGGTACAAAAAACCCAGTGTTTAAATTCAAAATTGTTGGTGTCTTCTAGGCCCATTTGTATTTCCTTTTCTCTTTTTTAGCTGTAATCATTAATTTTAAGTTGAGCATTCACCAACCAACACTTTAGATTTAGCTGAAGGGATTAGTTTTCCACAATATGGTGGGCCAAGCTTCAAATGTTAGCTAAGAAAGATGCTCACTTTTAATATCCAACAGAAATATACACATGTTTTACAAAAAAAGTTGAATATTCTTAGGCTTATGTGGAGCCCATATTCCTTTTGTTCACTCAAAAAGAGGAAATGACTTGTCCGTTAGCACCCTTTGTTTGGCTAGAAAATGACTCGTGATTAGGGGAAAGCAAAAGAAACGCCCCCCTCTCTCTCTCTACATACATACATACATACATACATATATATATATATAATGAACAAATAAATGCCTATAGACTCAAGATGACATGTCTTTGAGTTAAAATATGGTATCCCACTAGTGTTGGTAATGTAAGTTGGCCCGCATGAGTTGGCTGCAGCCCGCACTACCACTTGTGGGTTGGCGGGCGCCAACTAATATTTTGTTTATTTTCTTAAAAAAATAAATTTCTTTCTTCTTCTTTTTTTGTTCAATTTTTTTATAAGATTGTATAGTTATATCATATTAATTGACTCATGATTCTTTTTCTAAAAAAATAAATTTCCTTCTTCTTCTTTTTTTATCCAATTTTTTTATAATATTATATAGTTATATCATATTAATTCACTCATGATTCCTTTTCTACTAATAAAATTTCAATAATGACATTTCTTCATGTTTTAAAACAAAAATATAAATATTAATGTGTTGTTATAACTTTAAATATAGTATTATAGAAAGTTAATATGAAAAATAAAATATTCTACGCTATTTTTGAATGTATTAAGTATTATTTATCATACTTTAAAAAAAATATTGAAATGAAAAGGTAAGAAGAATATTTTAAGGGTAGGGCGTGACATGCCCTGAACCCTTATATCCCACCACGCGTTTATACATTTTTTTTAAAAAGATTAAGGCTTAGATCAAGGGATATCTTGAGGATAGAATACTCTTTAATTTTGTTATAAACAAGTGGTATCATAATCAGTTTATTTTCCTCAATTATGATACACGAAACCATTGATATGGAGACAATGAAAAGCCAACATCTTTGAGGTGGATCACGAAGATGCTATATCCCTCCTTGGTTAGTTCTCATATTCAATTTCACTAACCCTCTGGGCCACCTTGCATTCAATGCTAGCTTTTTTTTTTTGGGATCATATTAATTACTAAGATTCAAACAAGTGATTAATTCGAATCAATGTCTATAATGCCTCTCTCAAGGAGGTTTTTAACAATGTTG
>JANTPZ010122434.1:0-10096 GCA_025593235.1 Vachellia pachyceras | reverse complement strand
GTGCATATTTTTTAAAGAAAAAAGCAATAAAGCGGGGCTATGAAAGACGACACTCTTTGGACATGGGCCCGTTATCCCGTTTTGATGGCCCAATTGTTTTTCCCCTGGCCCACGATATGCAGGCCCTGAATAAGGATTTGAATCCAGCCAATTGAGCCACGTCAACATCAAATTGTGATATAATCTTTTTAAATAACTAGTACAGTACCTATGCGATGCATGTGTATGCATGGATGACCCTGTAACTGCTCGCAAAAGTGAAATTATTATGTGATGGTTTGTTGAAATCAAATGTTTATTTTATCATATTTGATATATAAAATATTTTTGATGATGATATTAGGTATTTTGTTTATATGACATTCATATTTTTATTTTAAATATAGTCATGTTACAATTTATTTTATCATATTTGATAAACATATGATGCCATACAATATAAATAGCACGTGTCAATCAGAGAGCCTACTTTGGTCTCTGCATTTATGTTTTTTTTTGTAATAAAATTTTAGGCAGGGGGTTGGGCTCACCCATAAATCAAGGGCAGGGCGAAATCTCCCTACATCTTAGATGATACCAATATCGGACAGGGTATTTATGTTGTTATATATAAGCAAATGCCTTTAAGAATCTATCTAAATTGTTCGCTATCCATCATGGAAGTTCAGTTAACCAAACCCATTTGAGGGATCCAAACACTTCACCAGACATCAGGCAACTGGCCCCATATCCGATCCAAGACAACTAATCTACGACACTCGCTTGTGCCTGATCAGCCAAAAAAAAAAATGTACGTGACCATACTGCTCCACATCATTAATTCGGAGTCTAATCTTTTATAGAACACCTCGTATTAAATTACAAAAGGCATATATAGTATCCATCTTTTTTGTGGTTGCCTTCGGAGCAATTCACGATTTGTGAGATTCGCTATCAAATATCTGCCTGAAAACAACATTCTTGCGCTTGTTTGGATGATTATCTGAGATAGTTTCCATTTCTTCCTGCATTTTCTTTTTTTGGGTTCAGAAATTGCAGACTCAGAAGATTCTCAAACCAATGGGGGAGAAGAAGCAGAGTAGGAATGGCAGGGGTAGAAACACTCAAACCAGCGGAGTGACGGTCACGGTCTACGTCGAATCATCAAAGACCCGATCACGAAAATCATCGGATCCCGCCACGAAATCAAAGCCACACCCCCAAATCAAAAGGCCGCTAACTTCCCAATCGCAAGGCTACGATCGTCGGGCTCTGCTTCTTGCTCATTCCAGACAGCTAAGAAACACGGGATCGGAATCTCAAGACGTTCAAGCGCCCGTAGCACAAAAATCGAGGCATAAAAGCAAGGTATGTTGTTCAACGTTTGTGCCATCGGAAATTCCAATGAGTTCGGATGGTAACGCTTGGCGTCAATCAAATTTGGATTGTATATCATGTGTTAGGAGGAGGGCTGGTCGTGGTTTCAATTCTGTCCGCGAATGCCCCGGCGGTCAGGTAGCCGACGGGCATACGATCGCGTGCCGTTCCTTGAGAAGGAACAAGAGTTAAGGCAATCGAGGAGGAAAAAGTCCAATGGAAACACCAGTTCCCCATTTCTGGTAACGCGAGATCTCGCTTTGATTTTCGTTTTGTTTCTATTATTTTTGTGTTGGGGGGGGTGGTTGAATTTGTTTGAAATATAAACAATTCATGGTTTTGCTTCTGCAGAGAAAGTTGAAGGGCGCGTTGAAAGAGATGTCATGCAAAAATATAAAGCCATAATGGGGATGGATCGTGATAGATTGGGTTGATGCTTTCATTTGATTTGGCGTTGGGTTTCACTCAACCTGTTCATGTGAAAAAGAGAGGTTTTGGCGTGGATTCGGTTTCATACATCATATATAAACATGATTTATCTATATATTTTTCCCCTGGATTAATCTTCAGCATTTAATTTCAAAACTAAAACAAGAGAAGAAAAGCGGTCTGGGATCAGTATTTTGCAGTTTTGTGCGTGGGAATATCCTATTCCTGAAGAAAAGCAACGAGAAGAAAGAACCGTGATGGGGGATTCCGCTAGACGGCGTCGTTTGATTAGTGTGGAATCTATGAAGCTGATGGTATCTCAGAGTCTTCAATCTCAACGTTGTATAAGAAGACAAGCTGATGGTATTTTATATGCAAAGCCTTCATATTTTATGGGGAAGACGATGACGAAAGCTGCCGCTAGCATTTACTGTGAGGATCTTAGTCTCCAAGGTTAACGTAATTTTTTATTCAGAAAGTTTTTTTCACGAACATATTTATTCTGAAAGTTTACGATGAATCAATTTCATCATGGGAGTATAAAGTTGTAGCAATTTTGCTTTTATTTATTGGAGAGGCGAATAAACGTCTACTACGTATGGTAATATATCACATCTTTATCCATGTGAGATAATGTTAGATGTACATTTTTTTTCGGAAGTTTTTTCAGAGAGTGTGACATGAACACCTAAATGACATCTTTATCTTATATGATGGACATACATTTGCCTTTTTGTTTGATCAGGGCAATATTACTACTTTTTTTATAATTCTATGATAAAATTGTTCCACCAAAAATTTCAGGGTAACTATGCTCTTTTGAAAAAAAACCTCAGGACAAAAATATACTTTAATCCTAATCTCCAAAATCATATGGCTGATTATCCAGGAAGCGGTCAATCACATCTAACCGCTCATGCACTCCATCTGTCTAAATAATGACACGTGTTCACTTCACCCCATCGCCGACCGACCTTGATCTTCTGTGAAGGGTTCGAGTGAGAGCATACCTGTCGGGACCTGAAAGATGGTGAACTATGCCTGAGCGGGGCGAAGCCAGAGGAAACTCTGGTGGAGGCCCGCAGCGATACTGACGTGCAAATCGTTCGTCTGACTTGGGTATAGGGGCGAAAGACTAATCGAACCGTCTAGTAGCTGGTTCCCTTCGAAGTTTCCCTCAGGATAGCTGGAGCTCGGTGGCGAGTTCTATCGGATAAAGCCAATGATTAGAGGCATCGGGGGCGCAACGCCCTTGACCTATTCTCAAACTTTAAATAGCCGCGCCACGGAATCGAGAACTCCAAGTGGGCCATTTTTTGTAAGTAGAACTGGCGATGCGGGATGAATCGGAAGCCGGGTTACAGTGCCCAATTGCGTGCTAATCTAGATCCCACAAAGGGTGTTGGTCGATTAAGACAGCAGGACGATGGTCATGGAAATCGAAATCTGCTAAGGAGTGTGTAACAACTCACTTGCTGAATCAACTAGCCCCAAAAATGGATGGCGTTGAAGCGCGCGACCCACACTCGGCCGTCGAGGCAAGGGCCAGGCCCCGATGACTAGGAGGGCGCGGCGGTCGCCGCAAAACCTGGGGCGTGAGCCCTGGCGGAGCGGCCGTCAGTGTAGATCTTGGTGGTAGTAGCAAATATTTAAATGAGAACTTTAAAGGTTGAAGAGGGGAAATGTTCTATGTGAACGACACTTGCATATGGTCCACGTTGAACCCTTTCCGCAAAAAGCTACCGTGGCGGAAGGCGGACGATACAAAGACCCCCCTACCAAAATAAAACTAACCTGAAGCATTCCTATCCACATGCTTGAATCCAGTTTTATAAGGTGCAGCTGGGATTCAATTTTAATGGCTGAGATTGTTTCCCAATCATTTTCTTCATTGCAGATAATACTCATCCCACATGGCTATCGAATTGACTACTACAAGTTGCAGAGAACTCGTACAGAAGGTGCCTCTTTTTTTTCGTAAAATAAATGAGGAAGTTGGTCCCTCAAGTGCAAGAAGAGAAATCATAGTGAAGACGCGAAAAAAAGAAGACATTAGATGTCTTTATTTTTGCTTCAACTGATTTTGAGCACTCCTATTTCAGAATGGCGGAGATCGGAGAAAATTAGTAAGAAAGTAGATGAAATTATCTAAAAAATGAGTGGAATTCAACGGGGGGAAGAAGAATACGAAAGCGGGAGTCTTCAAGTGTATGTACCGATGTACGCTTAGGGGTTGGGCTGCGGCGGCGACGATGAGTGGGGAGGAGCCTAGGGAGGAAGAATGGATCACTGGAGGCTGACTTGCGATAGCGACTGTGAGTGGGTAGGAACTGTCGAGGGCTATGACCTGCGAGACGTGAGCTGACTCCTGGGAGTGTGAAGCTGTGAAAGGTCGAGGTGAGGTTTTGGATGAGGGGGGAACCAAGGCGTGGCGTGGAGCATATAGGTCAGAATCTACAAGAAAGGGGGCATATGGATGCTGATAGGAGGGAATAGTAAGGGATTGAAGGGTATACGATTATCTTATTTGGTTTAGTTAGAGGGGAAGGAAGGGAAATAATTTTTAATAATCTTTTGTTTGATTCAGGAGGGGAAGGGAGGAAAGTTAATGATAAATTTACCATTTTACTCTTATATGTTGATTTATATTTATTTACTTATACAATTTATTTAAATTAGTTTTTACTCATAAAAATTAATCCCTCACTCTATTTAATTAATTAAAACAATTATTAAGGTATTTCACTCATATAATTTATTTAAATAATTAAAAAGGATTTAAATAAATTATTTCCTTCATTCTCTACCCACATCGTTGATTCCAATTATTTCAAATAAAGTAAAACTTATTCTTAGGAAATATTGGAAAAATGAAGACTAGAAAAACTTGTTCTCTATCTACATCGCTCTTTCTATTCATGCATAGTGAAGTAGATATAAAGACCGGAAAAATGAAGTGTGAAAAGTTGGATAAGGAGTATTGATGGCACATTAGTCATGATATTTTGCATCCCTCCAAAAAGAGGTTTTTGGAGGGATGCAAAAAAAGGGAAGCGGAGGGGAGGGGAGGGATTGGGGAACCAAAATTTGGCTCCCCTCCCCTCCACTCCAATTTTTCATACCAAATGAGGGGAAATGATCATTTTTCTTCCCCTTCCATCCCCCTCCCCCAACCAAACAAAGCCTTAAGGTTGGAATATGCAGGCTTTTTAATTATTATTATTTTTATTTTAAACTGGGTTAACGGGTAGGAAGGAGCACCCGTAGGTAAAACCTGTCACGCCCCATGAATAGGGTACCCGCCCATTTTGAACTGTCCATCAAGAGTTCAAATCGGATAGGTTTAAGCGAATTCAAATTACCGGATCGCGTGCGGGTTATTTGCTCACCCTCCTTACCTCAATCTCCATTGGATCAGCCAAATCTCCTCAGCTTTCAATCTTCCGATTTTTTCCCTTTCATTTTCTTATTATATTAAACCTCAATCGTTGTTCCGACAAAATCATAATTAAAAAATAGATACGAAATAATTACTAGAACCGCAGCATTTTCTATTCTTATTCTTATATAATCCAGGTACGACATAATTGATATGTCTGCAGCAACCATTTGTCAATTAATTACATCTTGAAAACACAGATGAGTCAAATACAGATTTAATAATTTACGAATTACTATATCATAGGAATAACACATGCAGCCAATTTGATTGAAAACGAGTATAATCACAAACTTTTTGGCTTTTTTAAAACAACACTTTTCAAGTAGTAAATGGGTGATGCTAATTGCAAAAGCATCTGAGGAGTATTTTCTCCAACCTACTCGGACATAATAACACGTCCTCCTCTGTTAGATGCATGTCAAACTCGTTAAGGATGATTTATCTCTGGGAAAAGTCAGAGAGGCGGCAACCTCAGATGTCAGATCTCGCATCCATTGAGGTTATAGGAATTACCATTCCCTATCATTTCTTAATCACAGCGCCCGCTTTCTTCTCCAACACACTCATCCATCCACCAACTCTGTTCATGTATATGTGGTCTACGCCAAATTTAACCATTTTTAGGCGTCATCATATACACAGTTATGGCTTACCACAATTGGGAAAAAAAAAAACTATCGATGTCACGAGTGAACCCAACTTCCCAAAATCTGCCATAACGTTGAACCTAGGGCCTATTTGGCTATTTCACTCAAGTAAAAAACAAAACTTCTCATGTACTTATTTTGTAGACCGTAAATCACGTTGTAAAAATAACTCTTCTATTACTAATCCAAACACATCCCAACAGAAATAGTTGGTTCAAGGCCATTCATGTTTTCACCAATTGGTACTACTAGCAAATAAATTAATTAGTTTACAATAACCCAAGCTGTACATGAAGCAAAAGGTTAGAGGACATGATTCAAAAAGCAGATATTTGGGACATCTTCCCCATTATCGCTAACTGCTTGCTTAATTTAGCAATGTATGTTCAAATGATAAGCGTAATGACCTGATCTCCTGAACCTAAAATACCTAACCAAGAGGCAACAAGAACCCTGAAAATTGCCTTCTTCACAGTGTGTTTAAAAACACTTTAAAAGATTATAATCAAAAGACACTGCAACATTCTACAGATGCAATGATTCAAATCTACAAGGTGGGTGGCGCCAGCTGTTATACCTTGCCACTAAATCAAAAAACACTCATTGGCATACTAGCAAGATAAGTTGTGCCAAGGTCACCGATAAATACTCCTAGGCGAATTTCTATGGCAGAACAGCAGAAGCACAGCTCTTTCCTCACATTTTTTTCATAGTTTGATGCTAAAACTTACCTGCTTGCATTATGTAGCCTATGCCTTCGCCGCCTTCTTGACCTTTCTCCCAAGAGTATCCTGTGGAATCCACGCCTGGAAGCAGCAGTGGAACCTGTAGGAGCAACGCCATTCAATTCAAAATGATCCATATCCAATTCAAAGCCCCGACCATAACCAATACTTGAAAAAAAAGATCTATTTCTTCCCAAACCAATCGATCTCATGGAGAAGAAATCATCATCCACACGCTCCTCATCAAATTCAGAATCGGAATCGGAATCACTATAGAAGGTGCGGTCATTTGGTTCAAGCACATAATCTCCTAGAACCATAGCCCCAGGAGTAGATGATAAAATTGTGCTGATCACATCATTTCGTTCCCTCTCATACTCAAGCCTTTTCCATTTTTCTTTTCGTATAGGGTCCACATCTCGTGGTCGTGCATATGGGTGCTTAGACCTAACATGCTTCCTGAGCTCCTTGTAAGTGCCCACAAAAGAGCACTCATCCTGCATGCAGCCTCTTTTCTTCCCATTCAAATGCTTCCGTGCTGCATCAACAACAGTCCAACCCTTTACCTGCCTACGACAAAGAGGGCAAAGGAGCTCTGGCACCTCTGCCTTGTCACTGGTTTCGCCTGCATTTAGATTGGAATTATTTGTTGCCAGTGGCAAACTTTGAACAGTTGCTTTAGTATAAGCCTTTTTGTATTGCTCAAAACAATTGGAAAAGCGATGACTTGTAGCACACATATAAGGGCGACAACCATTGTTATAAGATGAACAAAGGAGAAGGACCGCATTGTGGGGGACCTCCATACAGACAGAACAGGTTGCATCTTCCCAGTCTTGCTTCTCTGATGCTTTATAAAAGCTCTCGTCATCATCTTTCAAATTCTTCTGGGAGTGAGATGTTAATGGATATGGAGTTGCCCTCTGACATTGAGAATGAGACTTCCTTTGCACCTTGCCTACTTTAGCCATTTAGAAAACTGAACCTGAGACTTATGCAAGGGAGAGGGAAAATAAAATAAAAAAGGGATTGAAATTCTGTCATAAACCAAAAGAAAGGGAAGTTCCCAAAGAATAATTTAAATGTCTAAATCCATTGTTTTAAGCCATTGAAATGAATTTGTGGTACTTCATTTGCTAATTAAACCAACCAATGGTTTTTCTGCACCCATCTTTTACCCCCAAATGGAAAATAAAAGATTAATGTGGTTCAGTTCTTTCGTGTAGCTTTGGCAGCAACAGTTAAGCCACAAATTATGGGTGTTTGAATCTTATTACAAGTAGACATAGAAACAACACAATGTCAAAAACCTGGTCCTAGCAATGAGCATTAATCATAAGGTTTATATTCTAAACTATTTAAAAAGAGGGCATAATCCTGAGGGAACTATAGTGTACGCTCCTTACCCAATTCTAACAGAACAACAAAGTACACAAGTCAAAGACAAAAATAACTTCAGAGTCATGGCAGTTGTAAAGAAGTTTTAAAAAAAATGTAAACATATGAAGCAAAAGAACAAAAAGTCCATATAATGGAAAAGACAAAACAAAAATAAACAGTAAAGACGGGAAATGCATTGTGGCAACTAGCCATCATTTCCTATGTATATTAATAGAGGAGGGAAGCTTCATTACAAATATCAACATTTTTAGTTAAATACCGGCAATGGTTATAAATATATAAACAATGACAAATGAACAAATTTTCAGCAACAACATGGAATATTTAAAAGCATTACAGACCAAATCATATGTTGAACCACAAAGAACATGCTATATATGGCAGTCAATTTAACATGACAAACACTTTCAATTGACTATTTCCGGGGGGAAATACCATTTCTGATCCATAAACTCGTAATTTAACTCGTGGAAGGGATAATTTGATAAACCCAGTCGTCACGGCCAAAAAATTAGCACAGTTGCTTACTCTTACTATCAAAATGACCAAAATAATCCACTTAGGGAGTGATCAGCATCTCCTCAAGTGCGCATAAGCCTATATGTTACGGAAACATGTTACCATAACTGAGCAGTCTCATTAAGAACAGGATGATAATCAAAGCATCCAAAGGCCATGATCCCAAACCAAATTTCTCGGCTGCTTGTTAATGCGAAAGGTGACATTTTTAATTACTTCCTGAAATCGCGGAGCAAGCATGATAGAAAAAGATCGTTCATATCCCTGACAGAATCCTACATGCCCATCCCCATTAAACCATTTCGAGTCCAAGTCTCTGGCAAATAAGGACTTTAAGCCTCACAAATTTACAAAGCCGTGATCGGCAACATATCACACAGATTCATAAAAACCCCCTATTACAAATGCAAATTGCCAAGTTGATGCAAATAGAAGTAACAAAATAGGCCCAAAATTGCATTAGAATCTGTGATGAGAATTAGATGAATAAAACACAAGTATCAGGGATCGTTAGACCAAAAACTGGGTAAGAGCCGCGGAATGAACTCAGCACTTATTACATGAGGAATATTAAGGGATAAAATAAAAGATCGGGAGCGACTAATACCTATGATATCGCGCGTCCGAGAGAGAAACTACATGTGGTTATGAGGAGAGCGCCCCGACCAGGCTCACGTTCTTCAAATGGGAAAAAATAGAGTATCCCCGACCTGCTCCTGCGTCCGAGTCAAGAGTTAAGTCGATACGCAATCTCAAATCTCAATCTCGACGTCAAATATATACTTTTAACGTAGAGAACTATTTTTACGTAAGTCGAGGTAAATATGTAAATGAGATTCTCATTTTACGTAAAAATACTGTTAAATATGAGTTTGACTTTTCCAAACGCTCCAACAAACAAGCAGAATAAGGGCGATGCACGATCTGGTCTTGGGACCAACGATGGAAACATGTTAATTCAGTCTCCATCTTAAACAGAGGTTAGATCTGTTTTATGTGATGGGCCTGGTTTGATATATGTATAAGAATTTTTTTTGGTCTGTACCTGAACTGTCGGCCTTACCTATGACTTGTTTATAGACATTTTTTAGACTTGTGCCTGAGCTTGTTTTTGACCTGATCTGACCTATGGCTTGTACATGCACGTTTTTGAATATTTTTATTAAATCATCTAGGGGAGAACACAAAGCCCGGAACCCGCATAACCCGCCCAGAACCCGCGAAAATTCCCCGGATTGGGCCCGCCCATTGTGGCCCGTTACGGGGGGCTAAAAACCCGCCCATATCAATAATACATGGGGCGGGCTACGGGCATGCCAACGGGCTGCCCGTACCCGCCCATATATATATATATCTATTTAAAAAAAAGCAAACATAAGCCCCATCCAAATGCCCTAAAATTTTGGGCCCAAACCGAGTGTAGTGATGCCCAGCACAAGTTCATTTACTTGGACTTAAGCCCCATCCTAATGCCTTGCCTCATCTGCTTGCCCATGCCCCAGCTGCCCAGCACAAGTTCATTTACCCTATGTTGAGATTCGGCGCCACTGAGCTCTGTCTCTGATATTCAGCCCAGC
>JANTPZ010122433.1:0-12267 GCA_025593235.1 Vachellia pachyceras | reverse complement strand
ACCAGCTTCAATTCTAAACCTTTTATTAACTTTACTTTTTTGAGAAAATTAATAAAGGAATAAGAAAAGACTTATCTGTATCAATGAACACACAGTATTAGCTGACAAACTTTATTAGTCCAATTGATAAGGGCTAACATCCCATGAAGGAATAATTAAGAGTCTCACTTGATGCAGAGATTTTATGGTGAATAAGTTGTAATCAGCTTCAAAAAAATTCTTACTTTGAAATAATTAATTTATATGTAAGCATTATTAGACCAAATATTATGAGATAATTCTCTCAACTAATGCTTTTGAGAATGTTATTTAAATTCCAAGATTGTGCTGATCTGAGTGAACTCTTAAGGTTATCTCATAAGAGTCATAGTTTGCATTCATTAAAAGGGGGATTAAGAATTCTGTGCAATTCAAAAACTAAGAGAGTTGGGAAATGCTATGAGTGCAAGTTCAAATAAAGTTAAGCAGTAACTCAATCAGTAATTTGAATAAAAAAAAGGAAAGGTTTCAAAAGAGATGGATAGCAATAAGATGATAGAATAGTGCGGAAAGTGGACAAGCTTAACGAGATAAGTGAGAAAAGGTTGGGGACAATGTGCAGAAGATTTGGGCACAAGAGTCCTTAAGTTGATGTCCCCACCATTAAGGTACTGAGAAGAAAAAACCAGAAAAATACAAAAGGACACAAAGGAATACAGCTTCTGCTGGTGCAGAAGAAGGAGCATTCACACACAAACATACATGAAACATTAACAAGATTTATAGGTTAGCCTTCTGATTCAAAGTGTCTTTTTTAAGTTGTGAAGCATTTAAACAGCATCTCTCTCTCTCTCTCTATATCTATCTCTCACTCACTTGTATTCATCTATTTATTGTTGGCTCCTTCAATTTCCAAACCCTCCTTTTGGCAACAAAATGACACAGAAACCTCTGCTACAAGAAACTGCCCCCACCCCCCACTTGCTTGTGCAATTCCCTCTAATGCTCCCTCCCAACTTCTCTTTCAAATTAAACATGCTAACTATCCACACATGACTACATTGTTTTCCCTCTCTTGTAAGGAAAACTCTCAATTAATGGACAAAGACATTTATTAACCCCCAAAACATTGAAATAACGGTTACTGAGTTACACAACTCAGGATCCGTTTGGTAAAGTATTGGAAAATTGATTTAACACAAGCTGAGGTAAGTATGTGAGAGGAGTTTTATCTCGGGTTATATATACCGTAGAAAAAAGTGAAAAAAAGCCCAACCAAACAGGCTCTCAATTTTTCATGTCAATATACAGATTCACCCTTCATAAATTGTATGCACTTTGTTCTTGTAGGGTATAATAGATATTAAATAAGAGTAAAGTTGAAAAGTTTTAAATTTCAAAATAGATTTAATAATGTTTAATGTCTTTCTTGATAAAAAAAAAACATGTTCAAAATAATTTATAAATAATATCGGAAAAGTTTTAAATTTCAAAGTAGATTTAATAATGTTTAATGTCTTTCTTGATCAAAAAGAAACATGTTCAAAATAATTTATAAATAATATCGAAAAAGTAGCTTCCAAATAAATAACTGAGTTGTAAATATGGATTCAAACATTTACAGAGTTAGAGTTATATTTGAAACTTAAATGCCTTACTTACAACTGAGACTCTTGAATTTCTAGTGGTTTAAATGGATGTTTATAATTATTTTTCAGAAAATATGATTGATCCAGCCGAAAGTTCCCCAAAAAAAAAAAGAGTGTTGAAGGATCCTGAGCATGCTGGGTTTCTCATTGGGCCTGGACCACATCACGATCCATGTTCTGTAGTAAAAAGAAAAGGATAAGGGCCTCATAGTAACAAGATATTTATTATTTTCATTTTCGTGTCCTATGCTATCTATCGCTATGTCATCATCTTGCAAAGTTGAGCAATGATTTCTAGTTGAAATATCAGATACCATCTATTAGAGGATTGTGACATTGCCAAAGAAAATGTTTGATTCTAACATAAGGGACCGGTCTCTCATCATGTAATGAACTAATCTTTATTGAGAGGGGTGTCCATATTTAGCACATCGATAATACCTCAAACAAAATCGTCTCAAATAATAAGATACACATGCTTGGGGGGGGGATTGCGATCCAAGAATGTTATAGCCATAGTCCGGTTTCTCGTTTTTGCTTAATTGTGAAATGATAGAAACCTTTTTGTTCCAGACATAATGATTCTATCATATACGTCGATCGGCAACGTTAATCTTAAACTAAACTCAGTGTGTGTTTGGGAACTCCGTTAGGAGAATGGATTTTACAGATTCCAAGGCATTTTGTGGATTTCGAGATGGTTTTACGGATTTCAAGATGGTTTTAACAGATTTCAAAATGGTTTTGTCTCGGCTTACGTGCACCGTTTTGGCAACGATGTTGCCAAACAAGCACTCAGAAGGTTGGGTGCCATTTGATTGGAATCCTATGTTTAGTTCTAGTCTTTATGCTAAAAAGAAGAGAAGCAGGCCATTATGCATATTGCACTATCACTAATTACTTGAAGAGTTGATTTTTTTCTTAAATGCAAAACTTAATAATAATTTTGCATTATTTTTTTCCAAATACCCCTATTGAATCTCCCTCAACAGTAATTATGAGAAGATGGGAAAGAATTGGGGAGGATGATTAGGGTATTTTAGGAAAAAATATATCATATTAATAACTTAACAAAAATTTAGTAAATACATCCTAAATTTAGAACTGTAAATGATATTTATATATTATATAGATATTATGTTATGGATCGGTATTTGCAAAATAAAAGCATTTAATTTATTATGCATAATGATATTTAATGATCATGTATTCAAGTCTAACATACTTAAAAATAATTTTACGAATAGTACATATGACATGTTCTAGGGTTTTTATCACAGAACGTGTACCTTTTTTGGGTAGATATAGTTATTTGCTGGATCCTATTTAAGTATTTTCAGGCATAATTACAAGTATATTTGAAAGAACATTTTATGTACTACCACAAATTTAAATCTGAGACCTCATAATTAAACGATTAAAAAAACCTATTTTCATTAGTACCAACTTTTGTCGGTATGTACTTATTTTCTTTTAATGTATAAATAAAGAATATGAGAAATAGCTCTTCCTCACTTGCTTTTCATAAGGGATGCAAAATTGAACCACTATATAAAATAATATGGTTAAAATTATCCTTATTTAATATTTATGAAGTTGCATGATAGCTTATAATAATTGATGTCATTAAGTACACAAACAATTAATGAGGACAAAATAAAAATAAATATTTCAGATGAAAAATTAGAGCTTCTTAAAAATAATATTAAGAAAACCTTCGTAAATATTTGTTATAAAAAAAAGCATAGTAGTATGTAATTGTGTATATAAAATATAGAAACTTGATTTAGTCAAACATCTCATTTTGGAGTGCGATGGAAAATAATCAAATGAGACAAAAGGATAGAGAAGTTATGGCTCATGATGTTGAAATTGGGATATACACGCACACCGCACTGCCTCCTTGAAAAATATCTCACTCTCTAATTGTTTCCAAGAATTTTAGACTTTTTAGGTTTGTTTGGTAACACATTGATATAGAAATCCTGTTGAGAATAACTTTTACAGATTTTGAGGTAAAATCTAGATTTTGGAGAATAATTTTTACAGATTCTGAGGCAAAACCGATGTTTTAAAATATTGTGTTTAGGAAGTTATTAGCTTTTATGAAGTTTGAGACACAAAAGTAGGCATGAAAGAGGGAAGAAAAAAGAAAAAGTAGGAAAGAGAAAATTTATTAGAAAAGCGCGTGATTGACAAGAAAATAACTTTTTTAAAACTTAAATTTTAAATCGAAGTTTTGTATTTAAAATAGTTTTTCTAAACAATGGACAAAACCTATATTCTAGAAATGGAAGACAAACAAACGCTTAATCACGTAACACGTAAGTCAAGGCAAAACCTATCTCATATACTTACCTCGAAATCTGTAAAATCGTTTTACTAACAGATTCCTAAACAAGCACAATGATTTGGTCTCATTCTCACCAACACTTGCTTAATAATGCTAAAATTATGAAAGCTTAAACATTTTTAGAAGTAATTATCTTTAGAAACGTTAAAATATCAAGCTAAATTGTCAAGGTAGCTAAGATACAATTTCAATTTGAATTTTAGGTTCAGTTCTCTATCAGCATTGTGTCCATCATACTTTACATTTTGAGTTTCAGTCAGAGTGATGTTAACATGTTTATTGCATACACATACATTTAGTTATACAAAATTGGAAAAAAAAACAAAGAAAAGATGCCAGCACTATCATTAATTCAATAAACTTCTCTCATCATTGATATTTTGTAGATATATACCCAATTGTATGAATAATATTCTATCTTTTTCAAAATTACCTCTAATTAGATATTCTTTTATAATAATAAAGTTAATTATCAAGAGTTGAGAAAAGAATCATTAAATAATAGTATTTTTGAAAGACTATGTGAATGGATGGAGGGAGTGCTAATTTTCCATTCAACTATAACCACACATAAACATAAAGATTTGAGCCATAAATCTGAGAAAATTAATTACAAATGGTCTAAAATCATAATTATATAAAATTATTTAATAAGAATGATATTTATCAGGAACATTTCAGGAAAAAAGCATCATGAAAATATAAAAATTCAAAATTTCAGAACGATATTAATTACTGATTTGATATTCTGGAATTCCAGAAATATTTAATTGGAATTTTCCCATATTCATTTATCACTAAACTTAAAAATTTCACATTTGATCTTCAACCATTTGTATGTAGTTTGAGTGGTCATGCAAATCTCATAAACTCGTTCATGATTTGTTTATTCCTAAATTACTATATTTAAAATCTATTTAAATTACTCTAAATTAATTCCTCTAAGTATGAATTTTTAATTTTGCCATGCAGATTATGGGGATCTGCAAAATTTAATTCTCTCTGCCATGATCTACAATCATCTCTTTTTATTTCAAACAGAAATGGATCTAAAACAAGGAGTTTGTCTCCGGAGAAGACGATCATGAATCAGAAAATTAGGATGCAGAGAGAGAGAGAGAGAGATTAAATTATAGTGATTATTATCATCTTCCTAAACAGAAGAAAACAGATTGAACACCCTAATTGTGTCTCAGAAAATAATAATTAAAGCAAAAGCTGAACAGATCATCACATTCTCGCACAGCTGAGTGAGAAGAGCTAGGACTAGAAAAAGAAAGAGCAGTCTAAAATTGAAGAAGAAGAAGAAGAAGCATCAGTAATGCATAACATAACAATTGTACTCAACAATGGCGTCGCCTGAATTGGGAGCGAACCAGTGGGTTCGAGCTTCCACGTATCCCCTGGAAAATCGGAAAAGCCCACTTCCTCCGATCACCGGCATCTCTCTCACTTTATCGAACACCGGGTTCCTCCCCAACACCGTGATTGTGCTTCCGTTGTACTTCCCTTCGATGAACGCGAAATTCATGGCCATCAGAAGCCCTATTTCGCTCTGCGACGCCGACGCGTAAAACCCTTGAGCTCTTCCCACCAATTTGGAGCTCAATTTCGGACCCAATGTCAGGGGATTATCGATCATGTTAAGCAGTCCGAAAGCTGTGGTGGAGTTGATCGGCGGCGGAACGACGGGGACGGATGTGGGATTCTGGCCGCTGACGATGTCGTGCCAGAAGAATCGGAAGTGGCTGAGCTTTTCCTTCTTGAGACCGAGGACCTTCCGATCGATGGGGCGAACGAAGTCGTCGTGGGTATGAAGTTCGGCGAGGACGGAAAAAATAAGAGGAGAAAAGGAGAGGAGAAGGAAGAGGAAGATGAGGGATGTGGAAGCCATTTTTGGAGCTTGGAAGATGCTCTTGTGCGAAGTAGGGAATGCTGCGTTGAATGCTTTATAAGCAGAAACCCCGCCAACCGTAAGTGGGACGCAATAAAAGAAAATCTTGCTTTCATCATGTTTGGCAAAAAAAAGGAATTTTTTTTTTCTGACCATATTTGGTTGGTGTCACTCTGTAAATATATGAAAACCTTTCAACCGACAACTATTTTTCTATCAGCCCTGCATATCATTTTCTTGTTACAGGCACCAAAGACATTTGGAAAGCATATAGAAAATCGTAAGAAGAAGATGAGGTTCGACGGAGATCAAATACTTTATGTAACTGATCACTCGCAATCATATTCATATGTAGCAACTTCGGAATCGAAGAGCTACATATCTTTGTAGCTGTTGGATTCCCCTACTGGTGTTCACATAAGGAATCATGGATCTATTTAATGAGCTGTTTGGTACGGTGGAATTGGAAATGAAATTAAATTTACATAAATTGAATCTTCATTTAGAATTGATTTCCATCAGCCAACTCAATTCTACGGTGGGACCTATAGAAATCAAATGGGTTTTGTGGAGTCCAAACTTTTCAAACTAAAATACCCTCATCTCTAAACTTTTGTCTACATTTTTACCCCTCAGACAATTTTTGTTGAATTTTCATTTATTCAATATGCATTAAGAAAGAAAAATATATTAATTCCATATCAATTTTTATAACATACCAAATATTTTTTTAAACTTTAAATTCATATTCATTTCCATCGAAATTAATTTCAGGATATTAAACAACCAACAAGAGATTGCACCAATGCAAGGAATCGATGGGGCATAAATGGTTGACCCATTGTACAGGAATCAATTCACTTCTAGATAGGGAGCAAATTGGATCCGGTGGTCCCTTCTGTATGTTTGGATACATTTATTGGGACACGTATGTTTTTAGGTCGCTTGAAGTTTACGAATCGATTTGAGATTTGAGTGGTGGAAATAGTGTCTGGTGGAGTCATCCTCCACTTGGAACTCCTTTGAAAATCATTTTAAAAATAATTTTTACTCAATTCAAAGTAAAATATAGGTTATGCATAATAGATTTTGGGAGAATATCTTTTACGGATTTTAAGGTAAAACTTAAGTTTTGAAATATGATTGTGTTTGTGAAATTATCGTATTAATATAAATCATACAATGGACCTGTTTGGTTTCTCTTTCTAAAATTTAGGTTTTACCTTAAAATATAGGTTTTGTCCAAGTACTCACATTTTAAAAAAAAATTAAATACAAAACCTTGGTTTGAAATTTAGGTTTTGAAAAAACTATTTCCTTATCAAATCACACCCTCTCTTCTAATAAATTTTTTCTACTTTTTCTTTCATTTTTCCTACCTTTTTTTTTGTCTCGGACTCCATAAAAGTAAATGGCGCCGTTTGGTAATTTGCCAAAAGCACTTATACTCACGTTCAAAGTGTTTTTCTACAAAATGGGACAATCTCCTCCACATATTTGGCTTAGCTTGTGAGAAAGTACTTATAAGTACTTCTCCACTGTGTTGCCAAATGGATCCAATAAATTTCCAAACACAATCACCTTTTAAAACCTAGGTTTCACCTTAAAATTTATGAAAACCATTATCCAAAATCTATATTTTACCTCAGAATTCATAAAAATTATTCTTAAAAGGATTTCGAAACAAACGCTTGAATTTGGCTCGGCGACATGCAAATGGATTAATTTGCAAGTTTCTCCTATTGTATGCATGAGCAAGCTTTCTTTTTTAACTAACCTAGCTCCTCAAAGAACTACACAAGTTTATCGATAAGATGAAACCCGTGAATCAGGAAACGACGAGAGAGAGAGAGAGAGCTATAAGTCTATAAATTAAATTATAATCATGATTAATCATCCCCCTAATTACAAGAACACACTAATCCCCACATTATGACTCTGAATCAGAAAAACAATAATTAAAACAAAAGCCAGACAACATATCATCATCACATCCACCTCCAGCTCTGTGAATAGCTATGATCACCCCTATCACTGTAACATTAATTAAAGACCACAAAAAAATGATTCTGAAATCCAAGAACAACAACAACAACAGGCATCAATAATGCATGACATAAATATTATACTCCACGGTGGCGTCCCCTGACTTGAGAGAGAACCAGTGGGTTCGAGCCTCCACGTATCCTCTGGCAAATCGGAAAAGCCCACTTCCTCCGATCACCGGCATCTCCCTCATCTTATTGAACACCGGATTCCTCCCCAACACCGTGATCGTGCTTCCGTTGTATTTCCCTTCAATGAACGCGAAATTCATGGCCATCAGAAGCCCTACTTCGCTCTGCGATGCCGAAGCGTATAACCCTTGAGCTCTTCCCACCAGTTTGGAGCTCAATTCCGGACCCAATGTCAGGGGGTTATCGATCATGTTCACCCCTCCGAAGTAGGTCGTGGTGTTGATCGGCGGCCGAACGACGGGGACGGAGGTGGGACTGTGGCCGCTGAGGATGTCGTGCCAGTAGAATCGGAAGTGGCTCAGCCTTTCTTTCCTCAGACCGAGAAGCTTCCGATCGATAGGCCGAACGAAGTCGTCTTCAGCGGTGACTGCTATGAGAAGAGAAGAGAGGGAGACGAGAAGTGAGAAGAAGAAGAGGGATCGGAAAGCCATTGTTGGACTTGGAACTAGGACGAAGACGCTGTTCTGCGAAAAGGAAGTTCGGAGTCGACCATTTTATAATTGTAAACCCCAACGATAAAGTGGAAATAGGGACACACGTTTTGTTAGAAAATAAATATAATTTCTTTTCTTACCATTATTCATGTAATACCTATATGTTTTGTACCACCGAATGTAATTAGTCATTTAATATTTTTAAAAAAGGAAATATAATAAAATTAATAATAAATGCGACTGGAAATTAAAACCACTTGTAAATGTTGCTTACTTTAATTAATATAAGCACTTGGAAATATATAAGGTTATCTTTTGAAAAAAAAAATCCCTAAAAAATACTCTAAATAATTCAACCTACCTTTAAACTAACAACTTGTTCGATGATTGCTAACTATATTATTTGTGGGCAAAAAATATTTTTCAAATACCAATTACTTTCTTCTGTAAGAAAATCAATTACTGTTCATTATATTTATTGATCTATGTTTATTAATTTATATGATTAATATTTAGTAATTGAAGAGGGTATAAAAATAAATTAGTTGTTTTTTTAAATGTACTATTTTACTATAAATAATCTTGAATGAAAAGTGAAAACCCCTATATATCTAATTAACAGAATATTTTAAAAAATTATAAATTTAGAAGAGAAATTGAGTGAATTAAAAGATGATATTTAAAATCAAATTCAATATTCAAGTAACTCTTAAACGGGCCATTCATGTTCCTTTGTAAGTAAACAAACCTTAATTGCAAATTAGTAATGGTAAAATTGCAAATAAAAGAATATGAGTATTAAAGCCTGAAAAGTTATATTTTTAATAGGTTACATTTCTCTGTTTTTTTTAGTATAAATAGACTAATCACGTTACAAATTAATGGTTATGCCTATGGTTTCAAATCATTAAGTTGGCAATATATATATATATGGTATCGAATTATTGAAAAGACCTTTATCTCTACATATTTTTTAAAATTTTTTCATCCTAAAATTAATTAAATTTAATTTGCATTGGTGCTCAAACGTGATTGGCCCCCACTTTCCATTCTCTTCATTTATACTCCCAAATGATTAGAAAGAGAGATTGTTTTTAAAAGTGCTGGCATGCGTATACCTTCTGTTCATAATGTTGAGACACTTCCTTTAGATAGACATGGAATACTCCTCTCTCTCTCTCTCTCTCTCTAAAGTACATGGGAATTTTAAATAACTCAAAATAAAAAATGGGCATGATCAATATATAAATAAATGATGAAAATACTTAAAAGAAGAAAAATAAACATTCAACAATAATTTAGTGGAAGAATACTTTTCAAAATAGATTTTATATTGATAATAAATTTTAAATAAAATCAAAATCATGAGAAATTTAATAATGTGTTACAATAGATTGTGGGTTTGAGATATGGCATCGTTTGACAAAGCGTTTCAACACCCCAAAAGCACGTATAACAGTGTTTTTTCGCAAAACGAGATGATCTCATTCACACATTTATCTCGTAAATGGTAAAAGTACTTATTTACCATTTTTTCAAACGGATCCATAGTCAAATAATAAGCGAATGCATTAGATGGGAATCAAACTAGGTCTGTATTGTGGCGAGGTGATAATCATATAAGAGAACAAGTTGGTATAAATTTATTGAGAATAAAATAATATAAATAAAATTGTTTAAAATGATGCCGTCTAAAAAGGAGCAATCGGTGAGTAAAGAAATGTGCCTTTAGTCTCTAGCTTTATGAAAAGAGGTAGAGAGAGATCAAGAATGACATTTAAATAAGTCATTAATCAAATCAAATTCTATTGTGTAATGACTAACTGAAAAAAGAAGGAACATTTATATCATTAGGTCTGCACAGGAAGATTTAATGATAAAAAATTTTAAAAATTAGTAAAATTACCATTTGACCCATTAATGGCTATTGATGTTGTTATTAACAGCTAGTAAGGTTGTTAATGACAACTGTTGGGAAATTAATAACAACAAGATTCCAAGAGTTTTTCATGCAGCTGTCATTAACAATATCGGAAGCTTGCAGTGGCGAAGCCACATATATTTCAGGGTGGGCAAATGCCCCAACTCAACTTTTTGTTATCTATATAAATAACTACTGAATTTTTATTATGCACCCACTGACTTCTAAAATTTGAACAAACTCAAATTATCTATATTAGTAAGCATGTTGTCATTTGTTTGAAAATAAAAAATTGCCCCCACTGTTATAAGATCATGGCTCGGCCACTGGCAGCTTGAAACCTGATGGTAATTATGCTAATCATGCTGAGATTTAATGATAATTTTATCATCTTTAGGACCTTTTATTCATTAATTCTTCTTATTGAGATTTCATTGTAAATTTTCGAAAAGGAATTAGTTTTACCCAGAACATTTTCATCATCCATATAACCGGGTTCACTTTGCTGATGGATAATATTTTAATTCCCATGTTATTGTATGGATCTTAAAGATATGAAATACATCAATTCTTCAAAATATATCTGCAATTTTGAGATAAACTAGTGGTTGAACCGTAAAGTTGGGGATGCATTATCAATTCGGATTCAGCTCATAGAATCAATTAATTGAATTGTCAAACATATTGGAATAATATAAAATTACCTAATTCTAAAGCTATTTGGCAACTTTTCAAACATGCTACATGAATGTGGGAACAAAACTCATTAAGAATCCATTTTTTTCTTTTTTTTTTGTATGGAATATACACATCAATTTTCATGGATCATACCCTTCATTCCACTTCCCGTTCCTATGTTAATAGGAGTGGGACTTCTCCTTTTTCCCGCGGCAACAAAAAAAATTCGCCGTATGTGGTCTTTTCCTAGTGTTTTATTATTAAGTATAGTTATGATTTTTTCAGTGGATCTGTCTATTCATCAAATCAATAACAGTTCTATCTATCAATATGTATGGTCTTGGACTATAAATAATGATAAAAGTTAAGAATGGAAAAAAGAAAAGAGAAAGAAGGGAAGAAAGAATAAATAGACAAAGTGGCTGGTCCCCAACTTCAATTAAGCAAAATATATTAACCAAAAATTGAAATTAAAGCAACAATCATGAGTACAAGTTGCAAGAAACGCTAATAATATTAGTTAACAAACCAAAAAGAAAAAAGAAAGTAAAAAACTGAACTTGACTTAGAAGGCACCACCTGTGTATGTACATGTGTTTGCATTTGACGTGAGGCGTACGTAGACCACATCGTGCTTGTTTGAGAATTTCATTCCCAAAACGGAGTACTCAAGTTAAGACAAAACCATCTCAAAATCTGTAAAAACCATTTAGAAATCTATAAAAATCATCTAGAAATCCGCAAAACCATCTAGAAATCCGTAAACTCCTTTCCCCCAGCGGAATTCATTTCTCCCAACGGAATTCCCAAAACAACATCATTAAACCCACTCGTTCCATCAGGTGATATATGATGTGTCACACACACACACACATTCTTGGTTTCAAAGCTAAATTAAATAAAATCACTCATAATTATATATTCTTGGTTTCTAAGCTAAATTAATTAAAATCACTCATAATTATTTTACCTTCCTACGTTAATTCCCTCCCATTTTCACCAACCCCTCCCCTTCTCTCTCAAACTTCCTTTAACCATATATAATAAACTAATGAATTAATTAATCTAACATGTTTTTAGTTTTGTTGAAGATCCAAAAAGGAATTTGATCACGAAAGGTAA
>JANTPZ010122432.1:0-14758 GCA_025593235.1 Vachellia pachyceras | reverse complement strand
CCCCCCCCCCCAAAAAAAAGAACCCGAGTTTTTCTTTTCTATTGTATATAATTGTGTTCAAAGTACGATCAAGGGCTAAATGTAAGTACATTTGCTCCGTTGCGGGAATTTGAACCACTTCACTTGATCTAACTCCTACGGGCAGTGGCGGATCTAGGACCCCGAGTCAGGGGGTGCAAACTATTTTTTGAGAAGACAAGTGAGACTTATTCTTAATATCTTTTGAGAAGAATTTGTGTAAAAATTCAGTGGGTTCAAAATTAGCAAATGAGTGGGTGCAAAATAAATCATATAGTACTAATATATACCTAATTTTCTGGAAGTCAGGGGGTGCGACTGCACCCGCTGCGGACAACGTAGGTCCGCCTATGCCTACGGGCCATTATGCATATCTTTCATAAGCAGTTCTGTCTTCATTTTTGGGTTTAATTGATGGCGGACTTGAGGAAGTCGTAGTATTTAAAGATCCGTTTTGGAGCGCTTCAAAAACAACGCCCGGAGCGGAAGGGTGTATGCAGAGCATTAATTAGTTAATGGGTTTGGATGTCGTATAGGCAATAATTATGCTCCCAGCAAACCAATCTCAAGTCCCTGCATTTCAACTTAGGCTAGCCATTGAAACAACACGAAAAGAGAGGATATTTTATTTTCTCTTCCACCCCCAACCCCCAAAAAAAAAAAATTAATGAAAGATTGTTCATGCGTACTCGCGGATAAAATTCTCTTCTTGCAAGTATTACATGTTAAATAAGAGCATTACCCAGATGATCAATGGCGCATGCATGTATCAAAAAAAAAATGGCGCATGCAGAGATTGTTTCATGTTTCTTTCTATCGCGAATACCACCAGCATGCAGGGCCGCGAAGGAATTTGCTGAGATTGGTTATTGTGCCTTGTGAATTTACTCAGTTTTCTCAATTGTAGTGGAAGAATATGATTCACTCATAATAAAGAATACGATGCCCCTCCTCCCACATAGAAATAAATTTCTCTCATAATTTGTATTAACGTATTAATGCCATTGGGATTGTTTAGCATTCCGTTTGTAAAAGTCAAAATCCCGTTGAATAATGTTTTTTCTTAAAACGAGATAATCTCTTCCACATATTTATCTCGAATTACGTAAAAGCACCTCTCCTACCAAACGGGCAAAATACTGAGCAATCTTCTCTTGCCCGTTCATTTAAAATAATGAAGAAACACAGTGTTCAGGTGGAAATATGTCTGTTGGGACAGGGCCAAGTACTTGATTATTACTTCACCTTGTTCTAAATATCCAACGAGAAAATGCAGCTTCATAGAAACCATGGGTTTCAGCAGAACCAATGCTATGGCATTGAGACTCAGCAGGAGAGCTATGAGGTTCATGAGGAGACTTGGAGCCCAAGGAACGGCCACCACAGCCACTTCCCAGGAATGCGCATGACCAATGGTGCTCGTGCTGATTCTCATGACTTCCAAAGGCACCATGGCAATGGCATGTTCGGGGAAGGCCGCCACTACCGTTCCTCCTCCGGCCACTAAGGCAATTTCTCCGGTGGTCATAACCTTTCCTTTGGAGGGGCTCCCCCATTTTCAAACGGGCCCAAAAACTCGCACCACCTGGGACATGGCCTTGACTATTTCTCGGACGTAAATAAATATGAAATGCACAATGGTGCAAGTAAGGTGATGGTGGATAAAATGAGATACGAGCGCCATATCTGGAGTGGTGGCGATGACTACTGTGCTAACCCTTACGGCAGGAATATGAACAACAGGTTTCACAAGGTTGAGTGGGAAGTGAAAGGTGTCTAACACGTCATCCTCATCGATCCCACTGTAATTATGAAGTATATGCTTGTCACTTGCTCTGTTTAGGAATCTAATAAACTTCCACTTGGTCGTGCTTGTTTCCATGTCGATGTAATATATATATCTTATCCTACTCATCAATAAAAGTTGTATTGAAGGGGTGTATTTGATAATAACTTCCTCAGATTATTCGCTCGTCTCGAATTGAGGTTTATGTAAGGATAAATATTAAGGTGATTAAGATTCTGATTTTACATGACATTAGATGGGAAGAAGTTAGCCAAACAAATTATTCAATCTTCAGTTATTTTGAACGTCTGACATGTTTAATTTTTCTAAATGATGTTTGATTTAATTCTTATCTTTTGTCGTGACAAGGATTGTAGAAAAGAGAGGTGCCTAACGAAACCCTTAGGATTGCTGCACTTTGAGGGGGATAAGAAGGGATCTCTGCCAAATAAGATTCTCGTGTTTTATTTTTTAGTTTTCTTGGACGACTTCATTACATGTGCCATGTGCTGTAGCTGATTTAATCCTTATTTTGCTTCCAGCGATTTGACCTTCTAAACAAAAAAAAAAAATTGCTCCAATCATTTTTCCTGAAGGATTTGGAAGCGATGATAACAAATATTTTACAAATCAACGAATCCAGAAACAGGGGACATCTTTATATTCCCAAGAAAGTAAATACGTATCCTGAATTGGAGCATGTAGTAGGAAATTAAAAGCGGAGAGGAATCGGATTTCATGAGAATCTATTGAATTCAACAAAGGTGGTGGCTGCTTTTGGAACCATTTTCTGGCGAGTATCCAGACTGCTAGCTTCCTTCTCCCTTTTGTCCTTGGAACAAATGCAACTTAGCTACACAGAAAGGCTCGTGCCTTTTCTTTTTGTTCAAAGTTTTGGCTGGATGGGAGTGGTATTAGATTCACTCTTATCACAAGGGAATAAAGTAGAAAGTCTAGCTGTACATATTAAACTATAAATAACAAGAGGGGATCTAATTAGACAGAGCACTTTCGAGATTCACAGCGAAATGGCATATGAAAGCAACAACCACAAGAGGAGAAACCACCACCACCATCAGCTGTACGAGTGGAGCCCATCAAAGGATTACCTGGAGTACGGGTACGAGGCCATGGAAGAGCCAGAGGTTAGAAGGAGCTATTATAACCCTGGTGGTTATTATGGTCAAGTGGGATTGAAGAGCAACCAGGAGGAGGGTTTTGCAGGAGTAGAAGCGTCGAGTTTGACGGAGACAGAGAGGGCTCTTGATCGTTTAAGGCACAGTGCTCATAACAGTAATGAGGACGTGGACCAAGAGGCTGACACTTTCATTCAGCTGGAGCACAGGAGGATCTACTTAACCAAGACCATGTCCATCAGGCCCTTCTCTGACTAACTCGTTCGTGTGTGCGTGTGTGTGTGTTGCTATATGGGGGATTCAATCCTGCTGCGCCCACTGTATAAATAAGTCACCACTTCCATTCCCGATTAAATAATGCATCAGACCCTCACTTGTTGTAATGTGTTCTGCTGATATATGTAAACATTGTTTAATTACTGCCACCTGTATGTTTCATTTCATCCCTCTTTTTCTTTAGTAAAAGAGAGAGCCTTTTACGGCGCAGGATTACAGTTGAATGAGATCAAAACGATTGGTTTGATTTGAAACATTAATCTGAATGCACGTGAGACCAGTTTAGTTAATTGGTCATTAAATGTTAGGATGTGAGTTTAAGAGAGCAATGGATTAATTCGTATCACCATCAACTGACTCATCTCGAGCCAATGGGCCTCAGGGAATATCCAGCAAATTAACCGACCAGCTGTTACGACTGATGAGGACGAAGTCGCAGAGTTGGCTCCTACCATATTGGCTTCACCCTACCTAGATTTTCGAACCGTATTTGCTTGAATATTAAAATGTACTATGCCATTCATTGCTTATCATTAATACAACCTCTCTTGAATTTTATATTATAATGTTAATTGATATATCATATTCATTTCTCAATCAATATCATTAGCATAATTTTTTCCCACCTTATTATTGTAAGCAAGTTTGAGGAGTGATGATTAAGCGCGATGGAGTTGGAGTCTCATGCAGTTATCCAAGATAAGATGGAGGCCACTCATTTACTTTTCTTTCTAGCACACTGTACTATACTGTACAATGCACTTTCCATGTTTTGAGCAGAAACCTTAAATGCTTCACAAACCAATTAACCAAGGATTTTATTATTACGTACATCCTGGACATGTAACTCTACTTCTACTTCATCTTCGTATCATCATCAGCTTTCTATTACGTACGGACATACTAAATAAAAACCTTAAACGTCACAATTAAAGGCTGTGTCGCTACACCCAAATTTTCTTCAATCCAACAGTACGACATGCTGACAAAAAACAACTTCTAAGTTGCTCTAAACTTGGTTCTTCAAGAGAGAGACATAATAGGTGATTACAGAAATAGGAGGCATCTAACAAAAGGAGCGGCAGAGAGGGCAGGTGATGTGTCTGTTGAGGAACCACTTGTCCAGGCAGGCTCTGTGGAAGAAATGCTTGCAGGGCAACTCACTCACCTCTTCGCTAGCTTGGAAACCGCACAGACAGACGCAGCACTCAGCCATGCGCCACCTTGTTCCGCCGCCGTCACTCATGCACTTGTACTGCGTAATGGACACCCTCCTTCTCGCAACACAGCTCCGATGCCCATCGTCGTCGACATCAAGCTCTTGCTCCACATTGATGATGTCTGGCTTCCAGGCAACCACTTGCAGAAGAGACCTGAAAATGTTCTTGAACAGAGCCACCGACAGGACAGTGTTGATGACCAGCACCGGAAGCAGCCCCTCTGCTGCGCTGGGGAAGCTGGACAGTCCCATTATATACTTTGATGATGATTCCTTGTTGAAGCTGGATGTTGCGGGGGAGGCCGGGGGAGGTGGGGATATATAAATGAGGGCAACACGAGAGGGCAGGTGTGAGCTGCTTCAATGATAATGTGACATGACAGAGAGGAAGCGACAGGCACTTGGAGCGAACACGTGGAGGGGTGAGGAAGACGATGAGGTCACGTGTCCTCTGGGCACACGGCCGCCCTGATGCTGCCTCCTGGCATATGACCTCACCGCTCTTTTCTTCACCCATCACTCCTTCTCCTCCTTAATCAACTCACAACCTCTCATGTTAAGCAAGTCTTAGAATAAGTGCCTGACATCATTGGAGCTAAATATCCAACTCCTTCATTCCTTTCATTATCCAAAGCTTAGAAGCTCGCCTTCTGTTTATTCCATATATTGGATATTAAACTAAACTTGCCAGATTTAAATATGCTTATCATTAAGAAAGGGATAATTTTCCCCTAAACCCAATGCTTGTTGATATTAAAAAAAAAACAGAGGATGAGTTCATCTGAACGGTGAAGGCTGGGGCCACTTTCAAGTTCTCAACCACTCAACAATAATCAACATAATTTCTATTTAATCAATTGATTGTGGGTGTTTAATAGGGTCGCGGAGAAGTATTGCTTAAATAAAATTATAAAAAATTATTATTTTTATGCAAAGTCATTTACGGAAAAACAGAGGGAACAATTGCACATAGAACTATACAGTCCTTATATTTACGGAAAAACAGGGGGAACAACTGCACATAGAATATTTTAAAAAAAAATCTGAATTTTTGTAAAACAAATCAAAGTAAATTTATTGGTCAGGCCTTATATTTAGAAGCGGCCCTTAATGCTTGCTTCTTTACTTAAATTATTTTTTTAGTGCAATACATTTAGATAAGACATTCTTTTCCAATCGAACAAAAGAACTCTCAGTATAAACAATTTTGGCGAGGTATTCCATACTTTAAGCTCTGTTCACATCTGGTTTTGGATGGATGGAGCAACCTCCATTCAAGTTCCAATACATTATTCAAATTCACATATACACCAAATTGACAAGACGAGAAGCACAGGTCCGAATATTAATGAGATAATTGTATTGTTTGTTGGGCAGACTGTATCCCAGAAGAAATTAAGAGATCAAATCAAATGATTTAAAGTCACGAATCTAATTGCCATAGATTTTGTTTGGGATGACACATGGATTGCCCTTTCGGACACACTCTAGAAAGTTCTCCCTTGTCGACAGATGTTAGGAATTGCGATCAAACGAATGAACATGATTCAATGTCTGATAAAAAAAAAAATCATAACACAGCTTCTTGAAAATGACTTGTCTTCCTGTGTCTTCTTTTGGTTCGCTCAGAGGAAGTTGTCACCTCTACGTTGAGCCATACTAACTGACAAGACCCACCCTTTTCTTCCCTCCATCTTTCCTCTTTCTTTGTGGTGACGCAGATCAGATGGAACCTTTACTTGAAAAAAATCAGCGATTCATTAGACTTTTCCGCTCCCTCTGCTTCTGCTGCATTACTAGCCTCCAAAAATGTAATTACATTGCACCAATCATTGTATTATTTATCTTCATCCATACACTCACTGCCAGCAACGAATTCTACAATGAATTTATGGTTTTTGTCGTAAGTAGGACTCTGATTTATGATTTGACATACCTAACATTACAAACTAGAAAAAAAAGGACAATTATGAGGACGGCTTGTTATCTATTCTAAACACAACAGCTGATGGTGTCCGCGTACAACATCATCAACTCTGGTTGTTATCCCTCAGTGAGCGGTCGAATTAGAAATATCAATACCAACGGCCTTGTAATATGCATTCTCCGCGCTAGTCAGCCGACTCTGGAACATCGTCCACTCCTTTCTACACCTTTCCCTCACCTGCCAATACATCCATATCATGACGCCTTCATAATAATCAAATAATCGTTATATGGCCCATTAATTCCAAGCACTTAAAACTAGCAAATGCGTAACAAAACAGATCGGCCAAAAATATAAACATTGTTAAACATACCCCCTGCCACGGTGCTTTCCCAGTTTGCGTTTCTCCCTGCCAAGCACATGAAAGCTTATAAGCTTCATACTGCAGCTATTATGGCATCAGATGAATCTTGCAATAATAACCAAAACAACCATAGTACCTGATTCCCTAGCGTGGGAACACCTTGGTGAATAATCCACTGAGAATCAACTACGCCAATCTTTTCATGGGCGGGCTACATGAGAGAGAAAGGGTATTAGTTTTGATTTCCAATGCCATCCCGTTTATAATTGCAAATTCTTTCCTTTCATTAACCTCTCTCTGTGTTTGGCTTGTGCCTCTCCTAACGCGAACCTAATAGTCAATAAATTAGATGAAGCAATGGGATAAAGGATTCACTCACCTCAACACATTTTCTAAGAGCGAAATCAAGACCCCACCCATGGACCAGATCATTCTGCAATACCCAGAATCATCATGTATTGTTACACAAAGACAACTGATTGCTTAGAAAGAGAATCAACTGTGCTTTAACAGAAAATAACGTTTATGAAGAAAATAAAAATGATTAGGTAGAGTGGCTGTTGAAACCTGAATCATATGCCACACACAGCGCCATGCATCTCGTGAAAAAACAGGAGCCATAATCTCAACAAAGCTGCATTCACATGACAGGATGAGACAAGGCAAGGAGGACCAAATAATAAACCTACAAGACTTTAGATAATTACGCTGCACAAGGAGGAAGATGAGGGTCCGTGCACCATCCTGGTTTCTCTTCTGTTACTCTATTTCAAAAAGAAAGACATTTATCATACATTCTGTTGCGTAACAGGCAAAACAAGAAAACTGATTCAAGATTCCCATCATCCTTACTTGTGAACTTCACGATCACCTCTCCTCTTTGTCATCTGCCACGTCAACCCTTTATTAGGTTCCAAACCAGGCTGTGAAATCTCCAAGCCATGCTTCTTTACCAGTGTTAAGTACCTGCAATCGTAATGAGAATGACATACAAAACTTCAGTCAAGGGAAATTATAAACCTTTTTTTTGGGGTGGGGGGGGGATTATTTTATATCAAATACTCACTTCTCTGCATTGAAATGCTCCACCCCCAAGTCTTCATCCCATATAAATATGTAGTCATATGGTGCCACTATATCTGGATGCAGAAATCGTTTGGCATACCACCTAGAGGGGTAAGAAATCAAATAGTTACTATCGTATCATATTTGAAAATCACAAATCTTGCTTAGCAACAACAGACAGCATTGCCCAATGAGCAAGACTAGAGAGCACGAATTGTTTATTACCATTTTGTCTGTTTGCGAGCACTCACATGAATGGCCCGCTTCGACCACTCAAACTCATCCCATTCTGTAGTTCGTCCATCATAATGAAACAGAAGGATCGTGAAGTTCTCTGAAAACTGTTCAAGTAACACATTTGGTTACAAGAGATATAAACAAACTATTTGTAGCGAAATCAAGTAAGCAGCAACCCTCAGAAGGAAAATCACAGAGATGCCCTGTATTGGGAAGTGCAACAATTGACTCTGAAACTAAAGAGCACTATTTTTTTCCACTTCTTACATTGGACTCTATAATCATTTTTCACATAATCACAAGTATTCAGCATTCTGATTATACTGATTATAACCGCTTAGAAAATGTGAAAAAAAAATTATTACCAATCATACAAAGTTTAAATAAAATTAAAAAATACATGTGTGCGCACACAGATACCTTTTTCACTGCTGCATCAATATTCTTTTTCTGATCATAGCCAACAGTGAAAGTTACCAAGTACTTTGGCTTGGATGTCAAGTCCTGCAATAGGTGCATCTTGATCAAATGCTCTAAACTTAGGAAACTTCAAAACATAAACATCCGATGATAAGGGGTACCTCCAATCCGAGGGTTATAATTTCAAAATATAAACAGCAGCAGAAAATAAAGCTACAGGAAAAATAAGCATGTAGCAAGCTACTTGAGTTTTGCTTACAACCAGATTCCTCGTAGATATCTAATTTGGACAAGGTGGTTTTCGCCATAGAAGCATGCAGATAGCTCAAATAATATTGTCAACCAAATACAGGACCAATTTTACATGTTTAACAAACAATAATAAATGGATTAACTGGATCTTAATATGCTTTCCATGCTCAATGCACTCATCAAGAACAAAGTCATAGCTTTTCTCATGACATTTGGGTCTTGAAGCCATATTTCCAATGAAAACTGACTTAGGATACACACCTCACTGGGCATACCCCACAATCTACGCAAGTAGAGGTCCGATTCAGCTTCAACAATTCCAGGAGGTAACCTTTCGGCGCCTCTTGGGTTTGATGGAACCCAAATCTGCAGAGAAACAAGGACCTTATTATAACAAAAGGCTTGAAATGAGGAAACCAATTTGGGGGGATACTTTTGATTCACATATTGAGATTTCCTATTTTATTTTCCCTCTTTTGTAACATAAACAGAGTGTGTGCTTGTGATTTCCTATTTTCTTCCCCCCTTTTAGAGTGAAGATTTTTGTTCAGTAAAACCTTTTCAGGAAATAATGAACGCACCAGAGAGGTTGACAAAAAGTATTTAGTAATTAGACCGTGTCTGTGTGAGAAAGCCTTCCAATTACTTATTTAGTTCCTAACAATTACAGTGGGTGGTAGCATTTTGGCCCATAAAGTGGGGAATGGGAAGTGTGCAAGTGAAAATCTTTATAAGAACAGGAAGTTAGCCGTAGAGAGAAGTGCTAAACTAACTGCAGAGCTACCGCTCTTTCTACATAGCATTTGCTCAGAGGATTTCAAGGTCCGCTCCATTTAGTCTAGAGAATTCATGCTAAGCTAAGACTCTAAAGGCAAGTGTAGAAAACTGATGATATGAATTAACCAATTGACAAGATTCACTTCATTTAGCCCACCCATTTAACTCTACTGCCTTTTCTGTGCACTCCATCTCCATCCACTAAATAGGTTCCATGAACAGTTGATTAAATTATGGACCTGGTCCCAATCCAAATCTATCTTCCATTTCAACCAAAGAAGGTACACACTACATAATCACTAGCTTCTTGGAATCTCTCCTTTTCTTTTACTACATCAATCTCTATTGACCCATGAACACTGAACACCGTAAGCAACGCTGAAAGGGCATGAAGTATACCTTTGTGCCATTTAAAGATTGATCATGTGATTGGCTGCGGCTATTATTCTTTGCAGATGACCAAGGAGAGGCACCTGTATATTTGTCTTCAATGTAAGAGAGGTCAATAGAGGGAAGAAGGCCAGATGGAAGGTTAAACTGCAAAACATGAATTTCTGTTAGTATATTGTGCTTTTCACTTCAAACCATAAATAATCAAAAAAGTATAAGGTCCCCGTTTGCACCTTTGTTATTGACAACGTGGGAAATGAAACTCCAATGAAGAAGCCAAAAATTACTCCAATAAAAGTTGTTACAATAAGCCGCATGCTTTCACTCGGTTTTCTATTAGTTGAACCGCAACCAACAAGATGCAAATGTCACTTGATTGTGGTTTATAACACTTAACTATTACATAGAAAATATCTCACAATAAACAGAATGATAAAATTAGTTTCTCCAATGATTAGACCTGCGAGTGGTTGTCCCCATTTTATCAAAACTTTTGATGATGTGTTTGTAAAAATATGAGCAGAAGCTATTCTTCACCACTCAGTGAGTGGCATTGACGCTCCAAAAAAGAACTAAAAGCGCTCAACAAAAGAACGCAGGCCCTGCTGAAGTTACAGATAAGAAAGAAACAAGCAAGTTAAGCAATGGAACCAGGTAATGTCTCCGAACAAAGAAAAAGGAGAAAATACACCACAGTAGTGATCGTATTAGAGTAAAGGCCAATATTAAAGTCACAATAGTTTTCTATAGGATAGGCGTCCCACAAACAAAGTAGTGTAGCAAGACTTCGTCCTGGAACCTCCTTGATTTTTTCCAACATCTCAAAGGCAATTTGGAAGGAAGGACGCATCTTGTTGGCAATCATCTATTCTTCAAACTACATGACTGGACCGTGAGCAAGAAAAGCATGTGATTTTCCCCCCTATGAACTCCGTAAATAAATCTATACGATGACATACATGCGTATCTCTCTTACAGGAATGAAATGCAAGGCAACTCGATGATATTCCTGACCTCCTATGTCGAAAATTACCCAATCATGTAGCAGTTTCTAATTATATCCAATGCTGTAAATAGCAAACACCCCCTTCTTCCCATTTTTCCAAAAACGGGGAGAATGAAAAGCGTAGTTGTCCGGCAGTTTAGTAAGACAGAATAATTAGCGCCGGCAACATCTAAATCACACGGCAAAATTAGCAGAGCCAGCTCGGATGGATTCTTTAAATTTTGCATCTGGTTTGTTAGAGATAGATAATCTCAAATTGCCAGCAAACGAACTGAAAACGAGATGCAACCCAAAAAAGGCTGCGACTAAAGATTGCTCGCAACTCATAGGTTGCAGTATCTCCATCTCAAAACTGAAGTTCCATGCTTTGAGCTCTCCAAACGACGTTCATAGCATTTAAAAATAAATAACATTATATTGGGTTTAGTTGAGCGGATGATTGTTTTGGGGTCGGGTTTCAGACAGCGAGAATCATATTCGCATACTCGTACTTTGTTTACATGTACGTTGGGAGTGCAAACAATCAGACAACGTAAGTACCGGTTAGTTAATAATCAGAGAAGGTAAAGCTCACCTGAAATAGCCCTAAAAACCAAAGCAAGATCCGGCAGCAAAGGAAGTTCTGGCGAGAAGCTGAGAATCAGAGGAAAAGAAAACACGAGTACGGACAGAAATATGAGGTGCGATGAATCAGTGATCAACCTTACCAAAGATGGGAGAAGAGGCCGCGTAAACGATAAATTTACCGGCGAAACACAGACTAGCAAATAACGAAATGGAATGATGTCTGAGGCTTGGAAAAAGAGAGCAGTGGGAAACAGGATCTTGAGATTTGACCAGCGGTGGGAAACAACTGAGATGATCGTGTTCTTGTTTTGGTTTTGTATCCCTTCTTCCTTTGAGAAATAAAAACCCCCGAAAGAACACCAGCTTTGAATGAATTTAAGGACCAAAAACTTGCTTCCTTTTTCTTGAAAATTCTTACCAAACAAATAAAGAAAATTCAGAAATGATATTTTGTCAGTGCAGGAGTTTAGGTGATATGAATTCAGTGAATTTAGGTGACTTTTGTCCCAAAAAAAAAAAGAATTTATTGGGAGGTCCAAATAAGGGACTTATTTAATGAATGGTCCCAAAAATAAAATATTCATTCTGAGGTCCCATTGACAACATAAAATCCTTTTATTGACAACATTATACGCTGGATTGCAGGGTTATTAAACCCGGACCGGACCGGCCGGGTCAAGCACACGGCCTGAAGTCCTGTCCGGTTCTTATTCTACCTCCGGGTTGGTTGTTAACCAAGGAAATAGCCTTCCCACAGTGAGGTTGTCAGAACACGCAGCGCTAGCCCCATGCTCCATCCATTGTTGCCTTTGCGCTTCCAAATTTTGTCTATATCAAGCCTAGATAAGTGGCATAAGTGGGCGATGTGGGACTTGGCAACTTGCAGCTCTTCAATCTCCCATTTTTCTTTTTGAAATGCAAAGTACACAGTTGGGCTAGGCTGAGCTTTTGAAATACAAGATCAGTCTTTTTTTTTTGCCACAATACAAAATGAGTCTATATCAAGCCTAGATAACTATCATGAGCAAATGATTTATTTTTCTAAACATTGATTGTGTTCATGTGTGATGATATTTATTTTTTATTTTTTATTTCTCACCGGTCTGACCTCCGGTTTGACTCCGGTCTGACCCATTGACTCTTAACCCATTATTTTGTCCGGTCTGATCACCGGTCCGGGTTTGATATCCTTGTTGGATTGACAACACCTCATGTTGTCAATGGGATCTCAAAATAAATATTTTATTTTTTGGGACCATTCATTAAATAAGTTCCTGGACCTCCCAATAAATTTTTAAAAAAAATTAGGTGACTTTTCAGTGGAGTCGCTGATTGATGATTAGGTCTGAGCAAAAGGGATGAAACTAATGTATTTTAATTTAATTTGATAAGTTACATTATTTGAACTGTTCAACACCATAAATTCTTTCCATGTATATTTTAACGCTGATTATCTTTTGTCCTTCCGACATCGGACCAAGAAAATACTGCTCTTTCGTAGATTACTTGGTGTGCTTGAAAACTATGTTAAAAAAAAGGAATTTACAAATTTCTAAATGGTTTTATGAATTTTTAGATGGTTTTTATAGATTTCAAGATGTATTTTATAGATTTTAAAATAGTTTTATCTCGATTTACGTACACAATTGAGGAACGAAATTCCTAAACAAACACTTGATAATTTTTCTCAATGTTGTCTCTATTTATACTTATTTTAGATAAGGGTTAAAAAGAGTTTCTATCCCCTACAAGCGTGGGTGAATCTTAGCATGAGAGAGGTTTAGCTAAATATGATATCATGAGTTCAAGCCTATTTACACTCGAATAATTACAATATTTAAATTTAACCCGGTTGATTAGATAATTGCATTATAAAGGGATACATTTTTGCTATTAATCTCAAATCACTGTATATGTATTAATATTAATACCGACAATCAGAAGCATTGAAAATAGATGATCATTCACAAGGTGAATCAAATTTGAAATATCAGATTTCTATAGTGCTTATATTTATGCAACAAAGGGGAAAATCAGTTATTACATGTATTAAATTTAACTTAAGGGAAAATGACGGAAAAAGTACCTCGAAAACAATGAATCCCAGAAAGGTGATTCGAAATTTTAAATCCTTGACACATGCTAGTACCTACCGAGTCTTTACCAAAGTTTTAAGGAAATGTCCTCACTGCCCCTGAAACAGCATCCTTCAGTTCCTCGCGCGCCTTTGCCCATATTTAAAGGAAATGAAGAGACGAATTCGATTATGTTGATATCCGGATTCGATTCTGTATCTCCAAACCGTTGTATTATATTGCACGGTTTAGAAGGTAAGGACGACGCATGAGGTCTCAGGAGTATAAAGTCCCCTCCAAAGGTGTATAAAGTCAATTTTCTACACCGTTGGGGGAAAATTCGGTTTAGAAAGCTCATTCGAATGGAAAAAAAAGCTCATTCGAATGACCCTACTCTTTATAAACGGTTTAGAAAGCTTTAACTTCAAAATACTGTAACATCCTCATTTCAACTTCAAATTTTACAAATGAGCTATCATTGGAAAGCCCTTTGAGTCTAGTTTCTAATGGAACAAATTTCAGAATGATATGATTTATGTTTTGAGAGATATTGGAAAAAAACCAAACATGGGTCAAGAATACGTATATTCCAGACATATGTTCGGTTTTTTAATGATATCTATCAATCCAAATCTTCAATTGATATGAAACCCATTCCATTTGAAACTAGACTCAAAGTGATTTCCAATGATAGGTCATTTGCAAAATTTAGAGTTAAAATGAGGAAGTTACAGCATTTTGAAGTTCAAGCTTTCTAAACCATTCATAAAGAGTATGGTCATTCGAATGAGCTTTTTTTTTCCATTCGAATGAGATTTCTAAACCGAATTTTCACCCAACGGTTTAGAAAGTTGACTTTATACACCTTTGGAGGGGACTTTCTAAACCGTTTGGTGAAAATTCGGTTTAGAAATCTCATTCGAATGGAAAAAAAAAAAGCTCATTCGAAAGACCATACTCTTTATGAACGGTTTAAAAAGCTTGAACTTCAAAATGCTGTAACTTCCTCATTTTAACTCCAAATTTTGCAAATGACCTATCATTGGAAATCCCTTTGAGTCTAGTTTCAAATGTAATATGTTTCATATCAATTTAAGATCTTGATTGATAGATATCATCAAAAAACCGAACATATGTCTGGAATATAGGTATTCCTAACCCATGTTTGGTTTTTTTCCAATATCTCTCAAATCAGAAATCATATCATTCTGAAATTTGTTCCATTGGAAACTAGACTCAAAGA
>JANTPZ010122431.1:0-14079 GCA_025593235.1 Vachellia pachyceras | reverse complement strand
CGAAGTCGAGCTCGTTGTGCAATCGCGGTTTTTTAAAACCAAGTTTTCCCATCCTATCAAACGATCTACGGGAATTCTCCATGTCCATCCCCTAGTAGAAATCTAAACCCTCTTGGGAAAATAAATTACAACGCAAAAGAGCATCCCAGTAACTACAAGTGACACGACCATAATCGTCAAAATCGACAAAGGATTAAGTGGAAAATATCCAGACGCTAAGGCTGCGTTTGGTTTGATGGAAAGGAAAGATAGGGGATGGATAGGAGAGAATGGTAAGGGATGGAAGGCTACAAGGTTACCTTGTTTGGTAGAAAGGATTTTTAATGATTTTTTGTTTGGTTGGAGAGGGAGGGAAATTATTAATCAATTTACCAATTTACCCTCAATCAAATAATCAAGCTATTGCAGCCAATTCTCCGTCGACATCATTTACGGCTTGTCGTTCAGCTCACCAACTCTCCGGTAGCATCAGGCAATGGTGCACCACCACCTGCATTTGTCATAATTGGATGAATTTTTAGAGGAAGATGAAGCATTCCAGTGACACAGAAGGGTTCTCCAGTGATTCATGCGCTGTCGACGAGGTCCATGTGCCTTCAGTTCCGGGATCGATTTTCCGCATTTTCACCGGAGATGAGCTCACCCTCTGGCAAATTTTGTCATCCTCTTCTTTCCGGTTAGCTATTGTAGTCATTGACATCATGCTCTCGCTCAAGCTGCAAACCTTCGAGACCTCAGAGATATCTTCTTCCTTGACCTTAGAGATCTCGCTCAAGCTGTTATAGTCGTCGACATCATGCCCTCGCTGCGTGCCCGTTGTGGTCGGTCCAAGGCAAGCCGTTGCTCCCTAGCTCTCATCAGCTCCATTTCTTCATCGCCACCGCCATGCTCAAGAACGCCCAGATCGTCATCGTCGCTGCATCCAAGGGTTGATGAATGAATGAGCAAAATCAAGACGAAAGAGACAAGGGGTATAAGTGGAATAATAAAAATATAGCAAGGACATTTTAGTCCAATATTTTTGTATCCCTCCAAAACCTCCAAATTAGAGGGAACAAAAAGAGAGGAAGGGAATGGGAGAGAGAATGTTATTTTTCATTCCCTCCCCTCCATAAAATTCAAACCAAATAAGGGGAGGGCCTTGTTAAACATCCCCTTTCCCCAACCAAACATACCCTAATTCAAAATTAGGCCATGGGAATGTAAATAAAATCCAATTCAAATAAATGAATACAGACAAAAGGCGGAGCAGGAATGATCCAGATGATTGAAGGATCTTATGATTATTTAGATGATGGTGTGTTTGGAAATTCCATTAGGAAAAAGGTGTTTGCAGATTTCAAGGCATTTTGCAAATTTCAAAATGGTTTTACGGTTTTCAAGATGATTTTTACGGATTTTAATATAGCTTTTAAAGATTTTAAGATTGTTTTGTCTCAACTTACATATACCGTTGGGGAAATGATATTCTCAAACAAGCACGGAAAAGGAATTCAGACATTCAATGTTCGACGGGGCTGGCTTCAAGCTTCGAGTTTTTAACTTTCATCAAACAGATGTTTTATATGGAAATGATAGCATTTATTGCTGCCATCCCCCGTTGACCGCCGAGCGTTGGAACATTTTTTCATGCAATAACAACAGAAAAGGAAACCGGAGTGCGGACAAAAACAAACGAAAACTGAAGTTTAGAACTGTGTTTGCAATAAAAACAATATAGACGACTCTTCATATAAATTTTGTTTAGTGTCTAGATTAAACTACTAAAATTGAGTTCCGGTAAAAGGATAATGTGTCTGTTTACTAGATCTATATGAAAAATCATGTTCACCTCAAGATAGCAAATCAAGCGGGCCTAATAAAAATGAGGACTGCCGATAAAAACAGAGCATTAAAATGTGGAGTTTTACCCATATAATCTATACGTCTTCCTCATCGTGAATTTCATCTCTCTATCTTCACCCCATAGTTCATACTGCTTTTCTATTGAAAAACTGACTAGAACAACATCCCGCCATTACTCCTCCGCGAATCAAATCATACAACCATTCCTCAATTTGAAAAACTTTCAAAACATGGTGCAGATTAATACAAGAACTAGGCATAAATGCAAAATAGTGGCCACACCAAATAGAAATTAGAAAAAATAATTTGGCAGAAACATATCCTCGTCATCGTCCTAAAGAACAACATTGAATAACATGACACAAGAACAGCACTTAACAGCGAGATATATTGAATAATCAACAACTCTCTCTCTCCGGAATGTTCTAGAATGATGTGGAAGCCTCTGGAAGGTTCTAGAAGATTGTGGAAGGTCCTAGAAGATTTTGGAATTTTATAGAAGCCCCTGGAAGCTTCTGGAAGGATGTGGAAGCTTGTGGAAGCCTCTAGAGACTCGTCTAGAATAATATAGAAAGATTTAGAATGTGTGTAATATTTGTAGATTTGTGTAGAATTTTCTAGATGCAAAATGTAAACCGTAGAATCAAATCAATCTCCACCGTTCGTTAAGAAGGTGAAAGAGTATAAATAGAGGTGTGTGGGTGAGAGTTGAGAAGTAGAAGTGAGAAGTGTTGAAAGAGTTGAGTAGAAGTGAGAAGTGTTGAGAGAGTTGAGTAGAAGTGAGAATTGAGTTGAGAGAGTTGAGAGAAGTAATAGAATTGAGACTTGAAAGATAAAGCAAAGTGTGTAAGTGATGAACTTGAGTGTGTGAGAGAAATATAAAAATTAGTGTATTTCATCTCTTCAGTTTCAAATAAAAATTTCCTTTTATTGAAGTTCCTCCTTTCCTACCCAACAAGATATACCACAAGACATTGCCATCGCAGTACCTCCATCTTCAAGTCTCCTGGCCAGTAGCCTCTTAGGTCCTTCATCGAAACCAGCGAAACAGTGCAGCATGGATTTTGCCGAAAAAGGCTGACTGATGAAGAATTGGGAGAGACCATTAATCACAGCTTCAACCAAGTTAATTTCCGCCTCAGTTGGCTGCCTAAGAAAACTCGTCACATCGAGACCAGTTGTAGGACTTTCTTGACTCGTGATCTTAAAATCAATGCCAAGTAAAACAGATTTAGAATCGGTTTGGCAACTACTTTTGAAATCTAGACTTGTTTTCAAAATTTAGCTTTTACCTTAAAATCAATGTTTTGTCCAAGTAAATTTTTTTTCCCAAAAGCTATTTTGATTACAAAACCTCAGTTTGAAACCTAGGTTTCCTCTTTCCTACTTTTTCTCTCTTTCTCTTTCTTACTTTTCTCTTTCCTACCCACTTTTTTTGCCCCGGAATCCGTAAAAGCTAATAACTTCCCAAACATAAATCACTTTTCAAAACCTAGGTTTTGCCTCGGAATCTGTAAAAGCTATTTTTCAAAATCTATTCTCCAAAACCTATGTTTTACCTCGAAATCTGTAAAAACTATTTTCAACCTCACATCCAAAGACAGGGGGAGAGAGAGGATCCAATGCAGGACAAGATCTGAAATTCCTGTATTCATGATAATAAGGTACAGACCATAGTTTACTAAATGACTTGACCAATACATGCTAAGGGCGTGTTTGGATAACCCGTTGGAAAAACGGATACGGATTCCTAGGTAGTTTATGTGAGAGGAATTTTATCTCGGTAAACGCACCCGTTGGCAAAAGACTTACCAAACAGGTTAAATCGGTTCCCGCCATGTCTCTAGTTTCAACTTCCATCGATTTGCACCCCATTCTCACGTTCAGTCGGATCACATTCTTGGAACTCTGGAAGAACGAATCCCTAAATTTGCAAATTCAGCAAAATTCAATTCAACTATCACATGAGTGGTTAATGGCATTTTGAGAATTAAAAACGGCAGGCTTCGCTTCTTCATTCTGGTAAAAATATTAAAACGTTCAGGCATTAAATTAGTCTCGGATTCGATTCATCAACAGTACAAGCCCTCAAGGATGTCAATGGCTTCGTAACGGAATTGAATAAAACGAAAGTTGCACACGATCAGCCACACAGGATTGTTTGAGCGTTTCCACCCACCCAAAATGCGAGAAAATTGCTCCAAAGAAATGCCTTATATGTCGGCGGCACTGCTTCCCATTAACTAAATCTAGTTACAAAGGAATTTTACATACAAAATTATGGAAGAATAAATTTTACATTTCTTAAAAATTACAATATTACCTAAACAATTCTTTGTGGGGGAAACAAAAGATGGAGTATCCCTGCTTCATCTTGAAAATCAGTATTAATCAGAATTATAACAAAAATATACATCTCTGACTCGGTAGCTGCAACCAAGAACAAAAACATGAACGTTATTTATATCGCCTAAGCTTAGACGAGCATAAAACTTACGAGCCAAACAATCTGGTCAAAACCATGTACTAATTAATAATCATTCCTCTTGTTCACCGCAGGAAAACCACATCCGGACCAAGCTCAGTGCTTCAGTGCTTTTAAAGGCCATTTTGGAAATTTAGTACGCACCTGAGACTTCTAAGAACGAGGTATTGCTGTCTGAGAAAGATCGAATAAAAATCCTTGGTATGTGGCACATACTATGTGCATAAAGAACAACTCAGTTCCACGCACCCGATCAGGCAAGTAAGGGTATGTTCGCAGGTTGAGGTGCAGGAGGTTTGATCAATGATCTTAAAGAATCCATTATACTCAAAAAGGAAGGACGTTTCCAGGGCTCGCTGCAAAAGACCATAACAATCAATAAGTTGTCGACAGAATATTGAAGCAGAATGCGCATGATGGTTCTGAACTCACCTAGCCCAGCAAGCCTCAATAATTGCAGCTACTTGGGGATTCACATCACGTGGAATCTCAAGCCTTTTCCCCTTAAAGCCAACAGCTGCCACAACCTACAACACATAGATCAAAGAAAGATTAAATTGATACAATTGCTCCTCTCCATAAATATATCAGTAATTATCCAGAGATTAAAACAGGATACAAATGCAAAACAAATGAAAACAGGAACCAATAGCAATACTACTAACAATATCTTAAACAATATGCTTGTTATGGTTAGCCTCTTTGATACATGTTTCAACAAGAGCTATTATACCAATCAGATTCCTACCACCATCCCCGAGGAACATGCTTCTTAACACAATGTTTCTTAGAATGATCTATATACCATCGCTTTTCATTACATCCAGAGAACTATTACAGAATAAAAAAGCAAGGCATATATATTATTTCAAGTATCATTTGTACATATCAAACCTGTGCAGGATTCAAATTACCCCACGGCTGTTGCAATGTTGTCATCTCCCACAAGATTACACCAAAACTGTAAACATCTGACTTCTCATTGGATGGCTCATCTCGGAGAACTTCTGGAGCCATCCACTCAGGCTAAGGAATGGAGAATTTGAATGAAAAATAATTAAATTAAAAATATAAAGCTGTTTATGTGAAATGATACTGGAAAAAATATGTAAATATAACTTACAGTCCCAGCAGCAGACTTGGATGAGAGAAATGTATTTGCCTTGAGACGTGAAAGGCCAAAATCACAAACCTAGAGGTACAAGACGTGTTTGTTAGCATTTTATTTTATTTTTTTAAAAAGAACCATCACAGTCCACTAAAACAAACATTCGGTCCTTCACTATAAAAATAAATGAGAAAAAAGATCAAGTTACTAATACACCCTTGACTATTCATAGAGAAGTTTATATTAACACAGAATTTTAGCAGAGAGAAGGTTGAAACTCGGATTCATGAATGCATACTATGTTATTCTTCTTCAATAACATCCAACCTTCCCCTAGTTCACGTAGTTACAAATTTCCAGTTTAAAACAAATTTAGAAAATGGAGCAGGTAAAAACAGTTATCAGCAAGAATTTCAAGAATATTCAATCTAACTCACTATTTGCATGTTTAGCTTCACTTCCCAGACAGGAGGGCATTTGCTGTCAACTTGTCGTTTAAAATGAAACAAAAAAACAGTACCATGTAACAGACTGCAACTTTCATACAAGGCTTGAAAAATGAAGGAAATTTGAGAGAGCTGGGAGCATCTGTCAATGGTGACCAACATCTTACATGAAATTCAAAGATCATACATATGCTTGAGCAGTCCCCATTCCTACCTTCACAGTATATTTCTTGTCTACAAGAAGGTTTGGAGACTTCAAATCTCTATGAACAATGGGAGGATTGCGTTTGTGAAGATAATTCATTCCCTTTGCCTATACATGAAAAATTGTGACAAAAGATTAACGGGGATGATACTGCTACAGTAAAAGAAAACGGGGCAGTAATTTTGATTTTTCATATGCATACCACATCATAAGCCATACTCAGTCTACGCCTCTCATCCAGCATCTCTCTGGCACCAGGTTTGTGTAACAGCCTGTACAAGCTACCCCTGCATTTAGTTCAATCAACACCTCTTAGGGTCTAGGGTCTTTATCCTATGGCCTGTTAAACAAAGACTGGAAAAGGATATTGCATAAAACCTAGATAAATATTCTGTGACAATTGATAAGTTTGGAGGCTGAGTAACTGCGCCCATAAATAAAACAATATTTGGATGCCGCATGCGTTTCATTATTGCAACCTAGCAAAGGAAAAGAAGATAGAGCACAAATCAACAGCAAGTAAAACCTGAAGTAAAGGTGTTTCCTCTGTGAAAAGCAAATTAAGAGCTTAAGCGTATACCTCTCTCAGAAACTCCTTGAATCTTTCAGCATGAAAATCTTGTTCCATTAAAATTTTAACAGCAACATCCTTGAGTAAATAATATTTTAGAGTTCGTAAGAAAAACAGAATGAAAACATGGAGAGTATGGCTAGGAAAGAAGCCAACGAAGACACAAGGTACTAAATCTGCTCTAAACTTCAATGAAACAATCCTGCTCTCAATACAAAGTGTCAAAATAAAAATAAGCCATTTTGCAGCATTAGGGCTTCATTTATTTTCAAGGAGAACTTTCATTTTCTTGGAGAATGATACGTTTTCATTTAAACTTCTCATCCTTTGATGCACCACTAAATTAGAAAACCTATACATCCTATTACAGGAAATGGCAGGTCGGAACTCAATGGCTTCCTGCAGATAGTGGACAATGGGAAAAAAATAACAATAAAAGTAGCGGTGGATTGATAGCTTCTATGCAAAAGAAGTAGCCAATAACTTAGAGTGCAATCATCTGTTATTACAAGACAAATCGCATTTCATAAATCGTGGTCAGGGTAATTTCTGCCTCTCACGACTACCATTAGTAACTAGGCAAAACTGAACAAAAGATACTGAGACAAATACAGATACTTTTGAAATTTGTAGGCCAAAGCAAATAAATGAGTTGCATACCGAGCCATTCCACTCAGCTCGATGTACTGTTCCAAAAGAACCTGAAAATGCAGCAATCCAATTTCAATTAACAAATAAAATAGTGTTTTACAAATGCAGCAATCCATTTTCAATTAACAAATAAAATAGTGTTTAACTCAAACCATGACAAAAGGGACATGAGGATGGATTGTTTAAATTTCATCATATTGGCATTAATGCAAGGCTCAAAAATGTAAAATTGATAACTAAGGATGTATACCTGATCCTATTCTTTCTTTCAAAATAAGATCACTCCAAGGTATGTCGAAATCCTCGGCATCAAGGCCAAGCTCTCTACTGGCTTTGCTAGCAACTAGTTGACTTCCTTCAGCAAACCTCCTAGCCTCAGTAGCTTCAATATTCGACTTTGTCAGTGTTATAGGGGTAGGAAGTAGGTCCTTGCCCATGGGTGTAGGGTCAACAATCTGGGGAGCGTTGCATGATGCCAATGTCCCAGAACCCTGATCATGAGTTCTTAAATGAAAAACTTCTGAATGCATAGACTGGTGAGGATTTTTGTTGCTATCATTGGAATTTGACCGAACATTATTTCTGCCTCTGCCCTTCCCATCAAACGGTTCTGGAATGGATAATCCAGAATTTCCATCAGCAATAGCTCCTCTAATATCAAATTCAGCGTATTGTATACTAGCACCGTTTTTCAAAGACAATAATAATCAGGAAGACACAAAAGCAAGGCAATTCATCCAAGAACATGCATGCTATAACTAATGCCTAAATATCCTACAAGTAGTCCAAGAATATCACCTGCAGAATCATTGTCAAAGACAAGCTCAAGAGACACACAATCTGAAAAATACTCTTTGGCCAATGACCTGAAATCAATGGTAGGTTCAGCTGGTTTAAGTCTTGGAAAGCTCAAGGGTGAAGAAAATGAGATGGAGGATGGACCATTGAGCAAGGAATCAGGCTCGCATAAATAACCTGGTTTCCCAATTAAATCAACCAGATATTCCCTGTAATTAGATATCAGATGTGAGGTGACAGCAATATTACAAATCACTGATTCATAATGTCAAATCATCAATGTTCCAGCATGTTAACCACCAAATTTATGTCATTGACAGATTTTTGCACTTCCAATATCACAGGCCATGGAATCAATTCTCCAAATTGCAATATTAATCATAAACATTAATGCAAACATAACCATTGAACAAAATATACCTTTCAAGCCCAAATTGGACAAGACAAGAGGAAGCATCATCTCTTGAACAATATTTACAGCCCTTAGCAACTCGACAGGGCAAATCAATTGTGTCAGCTAGCACCTAAAGACATCATAAATGAAGCAAACCATCTCAAAAACATAGTGAACACCGCAGTAGGTATGCATAAGTACACCTCAAACCACCCAAAGATTGAGAACCTTACTTTGAACAGTATAGCACGATGCCTGCAGAGGCCAACAGATAGACTACCTAAAGGAACAACAACAGATCCCAAACAATCTTTTAGATCATTACTGCACGCCCTCCAGATGGAAACAAAGTTATCTTCCCCAACAGAAGCTGAACCCCTTGTTAAAGCAATAAAACATAGTCAAGAGTGTCATTACCAGACACCAAGCTTATGGTTAAAGCAATTAATACCAAGGAGACTCACCCCATACGGTTGCAAACCAACTTGGCAAGATGGTCTACAACCTCAGATGTGGTTATGCAGCTACTAGAAATGTTACGTACTCTGTTTTGCAACTCCTTTAAGCTATGATCACTACGTTGATCCACCAAAACTACTTCAAGTGAAGAATCATAGCCAGGATCTACAGACTTTAGTGATTCAATTGATGGAATTCGGCCATTTTCCTGTCGGTCAGTACACACATTCCACACATAAGGATTCATCCCATGGACAAGGTAGAAGCCATCTGCAATCTTGTCGGAGTAAGATAGGCAGCCATTGACCTAGTGCATATCATTAATAAGACAAAATATCAACATGTATATATTATCATAAATAAAACAAACCAATGGGATAAGACTGCTTCCAATTCCTACCTAACCTTACACCAAATCTATAGGAATTTTGTTTTTTTTTTTTTTGGGTGATGGAAGAGGCAGGTAAGGAGAACTTATCCTGTTGATTTAAATTCGCCCAACAACTTGCCAACAAGATTTTAAGTTTCTCTCTCAAGAAATGATAATCATAACATGCTTTCCACTCTCTTACTCATGTATGAGATATGAGGTATGCTCAGTTATGACCTCCTGATGGTAACTTTCCTCTTAAAACCCTAAGCGGCTTCTTTTCACCCGCAATAATGAGTCAATACTAAATTGACAGTTTCAAGATTCTTTGACAAAGCACATTCTAATGATAAAGAAAATCAAAGTTCAGCTAAAAAATGAGTCATTAAATCAACAAGGTCATAAATTTGAGTGTAAAGAACAGATTAGACTCCGCCCAAATTGAACATATTCAGTACATAATCCAAATCAAAAGTAAAAAACTACTTCAAATTTGTGCGGATGCAAAATCCATTCAAATCGAGCTAAAGATGCTCCCATCACCCATTGCTTCATTTCATGAAAAGATATCGATCATAGTCAATTAATGCAGTTACAGACGACATGGTCGTATAGCATTTAGTTTGGCCAATAAATCAGAGGTTGATAAGCACCCTCAACCTAGTCATCATATTGACAACCACAGCCATAGTCAGTTATTGTCCATTCACATGCTTTCGCATGTCCTTTATTTATTTATCTACGCTCGGTTCATGATACAGCATTTTATGAAAAATTGCGCACACAATCTCTTCCACGCCCGAAATACCAATCATAATGCAAATAACTTAGTCTATAACGCAGTTAAAATGCAAAATCAACCTACCCAGAAACGATGTGACACAGCCTCTGCTGAATTTGACGATGACGACCTTAAAGTAGATTCATCTGGTAATGGATCCAGAAAATTTGGATCATCAGCACATGCTGCCTCGGATGAAAGCCTAAGTGCCAAAGCCTGCTGCAATTGATAACTTTCCTCCGTCTGCTGCGCCCAGCTTCTACCCGACGACGACCCTCCTATCCTTACCGTAGTCTCCACTAACTTATTCCGCAGCTCGCCTCCAAGACCAGCACCACCGCCAACCTTGAACCCATCGTCATGCATATAACCAAAGGTATCGATCTCATTTGCAGCTGCCGCGGACAAAGTTGGAGCATAATACTCACCGGACATCGAACTTCCCCCAAAGCTGCTACCACTAGACTGCCTCTGCAACCCGATCGATGAGTATAGATTACCGATCCGATTTCCCTGCTGAGGGACCCTGTGATCAGCAACCAAGTCCCAGTCATATCCTCTTTCAAGCTTGGCTTTACTGTTCTTACCGTCACCGGATGAAGAATCAAATAAAGAAGTGGGAGCAGTGGTAGTGGCGGACAAGGCTGAACCGCCAGCGAAATCATCATCAGGAATTTGGTTCAGAAGGGTGTAGTTAGATCTTCTGGCAGGCATTTCCATGGATATAGTTCGTATCCTCTGTTCACAAAACCCTAAAACTCGCCATTTGCCGAGTGACGTCTCTCCGCAGGAGCAGGCGACTGTGGATCCTTCTTGGCCACCTCTAGAATTCGATAACTTGGGAGGGAGGGAGATAGAGAGTAAAAGCGAGGGAGCTTTTATGCGGTGGCGCAATCGTAATATTCCTTTTAACTACTTTTAGCGGTTCGGTCACTTTTTCAATTGGGCAGACGGGCATTCGGTTCGCACGCTGGATCATCCGCTCCCGCTTCTCTTTCTCCATGCATACCCCCATGTATTGTCCCACCCTAAAGCTGAGAAAACGTCTTGGACTGCCACCATGATATGGTCGGTCATGCTGATCGAATGCCAGTCCAAAGGGGGCGGGTTGTCTGTTAAACCCGTTGGTTAAATTGGGTTAGTTGGTGGGTTAGCAGAGACTGACATGTCTCTTTCTCAATCCAAAAATGACTTGAGGAGAGGGAAGTCCAAGAAATCTGAACTTCCGAGTGATAGTGTGAGACTTCCCTTCCCAACTTACTTAACCATCAAATTGAGGGTTAGAGGTAGGGTTCCTCGTTCCCTAACCATAAGTGGCAACAAGTGTCACATCAAGTTCGGATAGGAATCTAACACCCTCAGAAACCAGGAGTGGGCAAAGAGGGGAGGGAGATGCAGTATGCAGGATTTGCTCAAATCTCATATCGATTGAACTCATTCAAAATTAATGACATATATATAATCAAAGCAAAATAATACCTCAGGATGTTACACGAAGGCCATGTGAAACGGCGACAAGTGAGTTCACTTTACACCATATTATTTACCGCTAATTCACACTCCTAGAGACTCAAATGACGTTTTATGTTCTTTGTTGTTTGTTAAAGATTAAATTGAATTAATGTTTTCATTATAATCTGAATTGAGTTGTGAATTTGTAGTTTATCTTGTGTGATTTAAATTTGCAGGTGTTGATAATCAATTTATACTTTTGGCAATTGAGTGTGATCATTGTGCAACTTGGTATGGAATGGAATGATCAATCACTGCAACAAAAATCTGTAGCATATATGGATTCTTCACGCTTGTGGTATTCTATTTCCCCTTATGGGAGGAAAATGGAGCCTAAAAGCTTAATGCTTTTATTATTGCGGCCAACATATCTTTTGGTGGGTGGATGAGTAGAGTGAATTTTAAAGTGATTTTCCCCGTAATAGTAATAATAGCTTAAAGAATAAAACATTTTCCAGTTTTTATTTTGTTTACACTAAGAAAAAGTGATTATGCAGTTTTTTTTTAAAATAATTGCTGGCAGGCTGAGGCTGCTAATATAAACAATCCATTGGGAGGAGTACACCCCATCTATCATGGGTCAACCCGCATTCCCAACTCTTACCCACTTGAATAGTTATATGTTTGTTAAACATGTTATGGATTTCTTGTCTCTTAAATTTATCTTTTATAAATTACTGCTAATAATATTTTACACATGAATGAGACTTTTCATGAATGGAATGGTTTTTATTACACTTATCGAAGAAAAGATTTGAGGAAAATCAGCATTTTTTTATAAATAACAACAAATTTTTAAGATATAAAATTAACTATCGAACGCTTATACTTAAATTGGGTGGGATAATATTTTTGAAGAGATGTACCCAATTAATACAAGAGTTAATAGGCGTGTGGCCCTTGTCCTGACTCCTGAATGACTTTAATATCGCGCTGTGGCCATTTTGGGAGCAAGAAAAGGTACTGCATTCTTCCAGTCTTGGCCTATCTGCCATTATTCCAATGGATTGTGTGAAAAAGGCAGATGGGGGCACAGCTTGCAGGGAAAACACATGGGGCTAACTTGACGAGGAGCGTCAAGTGAAGTAGCGCTCAATACCAATCGTGATTTGCATTAATATATCCGTTTTAGAACGCGATAAAAAAGTATTTTTACATAAGTTACAGTAAATACATGAAAGAGATTATTTTATTTTAAAAAAATATTGTTAAATTTACATTTTAATTCTATGTAATCGTTAATAAACACAGCCAATGTTCACTCACTGGGTGTTCACTCACTAGGAAAATGCAGGGATGCCACTGAATTTAATTGGTCCTCATTTAAGAGGAAGATCCTTTAGGTATGCCAGCGAATTCCTGTCAAACCTGCAGCCGCCGCCTCTTTGGAAGCGCCGCCGCCTAAGGATGCCGTTATGCTGCCACCGCCAGTAAAATGCCATCATTTTCTGCACTGTACGCCTTCCTTCTCTGCTTATTATACAGTACGCACCTTCATATTCACTTCATCACGTGCTTGAACGTTTAGTATATTGTTCAATGCTTAAAAGTCACTGAAGGCATGAGCACGGTCAACTTTTTCATGCGCTTCTCTCTATCTCCTGAGTTGCCATCGATCAGTGCTTCGACACCTCTACCGACCACTGTTCAACATCCTTTTTTTTAACCTTTCTTTCTGGGTTTTGTTTTCTTCCCCTATTTTAGTTTCTTCTTAGCTAAATTATGCTTTCTGAGTATTTTTCTCTGTTAAAATTGTCCGATATTTCAGGTTTGCATTCATACTGTCATGTCTGTTTTGTTGCTTTACATCATGTGCTCGCTGCTGTAAGTGTGCACGTCAATATACTGAGGACCACTTATATATTACCATTGTATATAATATGCATATGACCAGGTTCGTCTCATGTTCAAATTTTGGTGTGAATCAACTTTGACTTCGAATTCACCGTCAATGAAATTGTTTGGAACAAAATTTTCAGAAGCTAAACGCACGTTTAACTGTATTTTTCCACATAACAAGATGATTCTCGCGATCTCTAGTCATTTCAAGATCCAATCAAAAATTACCTAAAACTAATGCAATATAGTGCACTAACCCTAGGATCGTTCTCTTATCAAGGAGCCTTTGTTTCAATTCCCTAAGTTAAACTAAGTGCTAAGAAATGGTTAGAATGATGGGTTTTTGTGAAATGATTTTTCTAAACTAATGCAAATGCAATAAACTTAAACTAATGAATTCTTTTCGGTTTTCAGAAATGATGAATGCCCTCGGTGATAGAGATGTGACCTTCCTCGCTCAAAAATAATCGTGGGAGTTATAAATTCATTAAACCTTTTAGTAAAACCTCAAGATGACACTTAAGTCCAATATTCTCAATAGATAATAGCTCCTACGAACATAGCTAACTATTACTTATTGAGGTATTGTTAAAAACTGTTTAATGCACAATTAAA
>JANTPZ010122430.1:0-11648 GCA_025593235.1 Vachellia pachyceras | reverse complement strand
ACTTCGATTTTAGAGGTGCTCAAGCGTCCCATCATGGGGGTTTAAAATTATAGAGTTAAACATCATTTTTACCCCGAAAGTATCACTTTATGCTCAATTATGCTTCAGAAGTTTTTTGGGGCCCAATTAATCCTCGGAAGTCTCAAAATATGAGTGATTTTACTCTGACTTTAATCCTTAGTTTGACTTGATGTAGCACTGTAGCCATATCACCCTTTTGAGCCATTCTATCATCTATCACTTCATCCCCTTCCCTAGCCACACGTCCCCTGTCCTTGTCCACACGTCCCTGCTCTCTCATTCATACATTTAAGCTTCATCGTTGTTTTTCACTTCCCCTACATTGCCTCTTCTGCTGCTGGCCATTGTTGCCTCCATGAAGATGATGGACTTTCTCTCTTCTCTCCCTCTCCTGCAACGCCCATTTGGCGGGATGAAGCTGATCATACTGGCCCACCATACGAATCTGAACCCAACGACCAAGAGCCATATCTCCACGAACATGTTGATGATATACGTTCCGACCCATCTCCCCAAGCACTTGGGTGGCTGCTCCACCGCATTCTACAAATTGGAATCCCAACATTCGCTTAGCATTTCTCCAAATTTTATATTCGCTACCCCACGGCTGACTTGGGGTGGAAGATGAGCCCTCTCGAATCTATTCCATCTGTTTGGCATTTCCACTCTCTTCGTTGATCTCACAACACAGCTGGGCGATGACGAATTGTGATGCAAACATTGAAGACCTTGCTTAGTGAGGATTCAATCTTTTCAACCCCCGATTAAATTTAATAATAAGATTTGGAACTATATATAGTTTGTCATTCAGTGCATTTATATATTGTAAAATGATTTCAAACCACTGGTGCATGCGTGGAATATCAAATATGGAAGAAGATAGATGAAAAGGGTTACACATTGGCATTTCGTGTTAATTGACCTGACCCAGGAATGTCATTGTCAGAAAGGGATAAATGGCGATGCAATGCAAAAAAAATTTTCACCGACACAAAAAAAAAGGAAATACGATTATGTACACCGTGAAGCTGACGAGCAACGATCCCGCCATGGAATTGATCGGACCAAACAACGAGAATATGATTCTGGCGAGGCATGATTCTGGTAACTGAACAAGCTCTTTGAAGGAGAGGGGATCATCTTCAGCAGCCGATTCAAGGCCTTGAACGAAGACGGAGGTGAGGATAGGGATTAGGATGGTGAGAAACGCTAAAAGGATGTAAGAGATAATAATAATAAGCATGCCGAGGCTAGAAGAGTGATCAAGAGCACGCCATTTAAGGCTAATTTGAAAGTTTCGGAGCTCGTCGGAGATGATAGACTTGACCTCGCGTAAGGTGGCTGCAAAAGCGGGGGAACGTTATTGGGTTGGCATTCGTCGAAGAAGGACACATGCCTGCTGGAGCAACCGTTCAAAACAATGTGGAGAAATGAGTTGGTGCATCATTGTTGGATACATATGGATGGGATGTCATTAGAGGACACTTGGACAATAGTGTGGACCCACATTAACGGATGTTAATATAAGTTATGTTGTTTTTAGTTTTAGCCCATTTATATAACTACATGTATAATTTTACACCCAAGTAAACAATTGTGCCAGATGCTATTCCGAGAAAAGTTCATTGTTAAATTTACAGCAACACCCTAAATGATATTGTTTTCTGAACAATTGTCACCAAGACATCCTACATATGCAATAAATCTAAATCCATCCTGTTTGAAGGGCCAACATTCATTGATCTTAGTATTAGCCGTGGTAGAACTATGAAACAATTGATACAGGTTAATATGATCAACAGCTAGTGAAAGAAAAAAAAAACTGATGACTGCACATACAAGATTGTCAGCTGAACAATTCCGAGAAAAGTTCATTGTTAAATTTACAGCAACACCCTAAATGATATTGTTTTCTGAACAATTGTCACCAAGACATCCTACATATGCAATAAATCTAAATCCATCCTGTTTGAAGGGCCAACATTCATTGATCTTAGTATTAGCCGTGGTAGAACTATGAAACAATTGATACAGGTTAATATGATCAACAGCTAGTGAAAGAAAAAAAAACTGATGACTGCACATACAAGATTGTCAGCTGCTGTTACAATGATGAAATGTGACAAGCATAATATCACAATCTCCATTCTCCAGCAGCTTCATATCACTCACACGCCGGTTTAGTGTCGAAACTGGTCAAGGATATGGCGAAGGCTTGAAAAGCTGAGAGAGGATAGCGGTAGTCCATGGTGAATATGTCTTTACCAATCTTCCCAAACTGCAAGATCACCTTCTCTTGCTCTGAAGCAGGAACATCATGAGACGGATCAACATCAGCACAAAGCTGGAAGTTCTTCACAGAAGCCACTGTGACACGGCCCTTGAAATTTAGGCACCAACACTGCAGTTGCTCATGCCATCTGGGAGCCTTGCTTTTAAGAACTAGAGGCTCAACTGAGCCCTGATTCGATGCCTGTGGATCTAGTAAGTTTACAGAGTTAAAATCTGTAATTGAATCTTTTCCTTTCGGTGCTGGTGAGGAAGAAAATTGTGGAAGTGTCGTTGGCATTGGGGCATTGCCTCCTTCCTGAATAGCTGACATAGGTATGGAGTTCAAAATGCAGTGCATTCTTCTCGGACCTCTCGTGCGAAGGACATTGAGTTCATAACTGATGGTGGCAACATTATATTTACGTGCTGGTCCTCTGGGAGATGCCTGCTTTGAGTGGAATTTACGACTAGAATAATTTTTCGCTTGAATGCTAGCTTTCTGTAGAGGTTGGCTATCACATATGGCAAACTTGGTTCCCAAAAAATTGGACCTGTCAAAAGTTAACCATAAGTCGTGAAAGAGATGAGAATTTAAGAGATGATGAAAGGAAAATTAGTAGCGTCTGAGAACTAAAACTTGCCTCAATTTACCAAGATAGGTTCTGCTGGCCCGAGAAAAATCATCTGCAATAAAGGATATCACAAACTCTGTGGCTGTTGGTTTTCTTCTCTTCTTTGCAGCTAACAACAACTTGGCTCTCTCATTTTCCGCTGTATTTTGGAATCAAAACCAAATTTCCTCACATTATTTCAAAACTTCAATAAGGTCAATATCATTAAAAGAGTACAAAAATAAAAGCTGATTCCAATTTGACCAATTCAGGAAGCTTTAAATTTATTCTAAACTTTGAAACACATCATGCAAAGCAAAGTGCATTCCGCTCCTAATGTATCAACACAAAGTGGTATGCTTATAAGGTACCAAGGAATCCATTTTAGTAAAGACATGAAGATGGATGAGCAATCCACACATGAATGATGACGATGACATTTGCATCCCTATTTTGACGCTCAAAATATAAAGAAACCCACATGTCACGAGGAAGGAATTCACAACTGAACATTCAGAGGCATAAATTTTGAGTTTGAAGAATAACTTAGAAATGGGGATATTTTTCATGAAAATCTAAAATGGAATGCATCAACAATGAATCTAGCATTTTACTTACATGGCACAAGACCAAAATACAAGTAGTATGTAGCAGTTTCTCTGTTCCTCCTGATAAAGCACCGTATTTGTGCATCACGAGGTCCGGGCTATTCAATCCACAAAGGAAAGATAACATGAGAAACAGAATAACCTCAAGAGTAAATAATAGAAAGGATCGGCTAGAACCAGGGAAAGTAGTTCACTACCTGCTTCACTGAGACGGGAAATGTGAGCCTGCCACATTGCTCGGGAGTCTTGACGATTTCCTTTGTAATGGCCCTCCATGATTTACATACTGAAGCACAGGAAACAACAACAGCCCGTGCAGGCCATGTTGTCTCACTCTCCTCCACTCTATGAATAATGTCCAAAAGTAGTTCTGGAAGTAGATTTGCCCACTGTCCTTGTTGAATGGGATCACCTGGAGCCAGTGTGACATCAGGAGCAATATGTGATTTTGCTTTTCGACTATGCCATTGCTTACATTCTGCACCTCGCTTTGACATGTTGCTCATTCCATCTCTCATCTCCTTAAGTTCGCGAACTATGCTTTTCAATGACATGTTTGCACAGCATATCAACTTCCCGTGCAACACAAAACTGCACCAACAGAAAAAGAATCGGAATACTTCTCTATTCTGGGATTGAGAACATAGATCTTGCTTTGTCCTTATAAGAAGTAAAATGCTAAACATGACAGAGATGCACTGCACGCAGCCTTAGCAGTAGGTTCAATAAACTGAAACCATATCTTTGGCGAGTTAGCCTATTCCCTACACGGCACTAACTCCTAGAAATTAGCCAACCACGTTAACCTTATGTCACGTTAATAATAGTTTACACATAACAAGGTATATCCTCACAACTCATGAAAATCTCGTGAAAACCAAAGTTCTCCTAAAAATACAAGCTTTTCCATATCACAATCCTCCCTTGCCTATAAGCAGTTGTCGCAAAGCTTTTGTTTTCAGTTCTTCAGAAAACGTTAACAGCATAAAAATCATATGAATTCACGTAACAAAGTGACAATTTTTTTTTTATTCGCACAATCCAAAAGGAGGGGGGAGTAAAAAATGGAAAAAGGATTAGCAGCCAGAATCAATTCCTTATACGTGTTTCAAACTACCTTCCCGTCACCCTCAAACTCAGAATGTAAAAGGGAAATATCAATCAGTTGTAACTGTATATTGAGACCATTGAACACTCTGAAATATTCTAAACAGGGAAAAATTGAAAATAAAACAAAATGTATAACTAAAAAACTATTTAAACTCCTATGGAAAAGAAGGAATGAAGAACGAACCCGAAGAATTAAAGAGAAGAGCACGGAAAAAAGGGGAATCGGAGAGAATGTTGAAGCCGTCACACAGGAGATCAAAATGAAGGGCGGTAGAGTCAAGGGAGAAACATGACCGGAAAGGGGACCATGCTCTGAGAGAATGGAAGAAATGGATCAAATACCCATGGAGCTTGATCCGTCGCGAACGGCGACACCGACGGCCGAAAACAGCACCCCAACGCCACGAACTCAGATGGTAATAGGTCGGTCAAATCGGATCCAGTTCTTTATCTTTTCGCCATATTTTTTTTTTAGCGTTCCGTTGCGAAAAGGTGAAACATAATTTATTGGAGGGAATCTAGTGCCTCCATCCATACTGCATCTTTCCTACACGTGGCCCTTCTACTTCTTTTAATCATTTTTTTTATTCTTTCCCTCCCATAAAAATGCCTTCACAATATAAAAATGACAAATCAGTGATTCCAATTCAAATTTATATAATACCGATTTGGAATTTGCATATCTTTCTGAAGCTCGCATTACCCCTAATTCTAGAAATGAAACTCCCATTACCAATAGTTTTAATACTTCAAGTGCAGCAAATTGCAACTTGACTAGTTAGACAATATGAAATACAGTATATGAAATTCAGGTATAAAAATTAATAAACTATTTAAGTATGACTAGTTAGACAACAAACTACTTATGCTCGAGAAGGAGATAGAGTGCATATCAATTTCACCAATCATGTGCCGTATAACTTGTCAGTTCACTGGTATGTGTGAAAAGTAAATTCCTCTATTCCTATTTCTATGTGATTTGAACATATAATGTGTTAAATATGCATGCATGGTAGAAAACTATTGTTCTCAAACACGTTAGAAAAAAAATGCTGCATAGATAAAATTTATCTTACATACTTACCTCCATTGGTATAAAATTATCACAGGCATGGACTGAAGCAATATATCAGTGTCCTGTCAAAACTGGAAGTAGCCACGCATATATGACTTCAACGTTACAAGACAAAGAGGGACTTTATGGTGGCACGCACACATTCTTTGGCTGAGAGCTACGGTGTATGGTGCCATTGTGATTATGCCCAAGCCTGGAACTCCATTTCCTTTCCCTCAGCTAGCCAGAGAATTCGAAAATTATTTTAGGTCACTTCCACACCTCATATTTCTTCCTTTTCAAATTCATTTTATTAAACCTAATCGAAACTGAGTTTGCTCAACAGGGGAATGGTGGAACAATGACGTGGAGCTGATTGAGAAGCAAGGAAACCAAATGGGGTTGCCGCCAAATATGTCTGATGTGCATACGATCAATGGGAAGCCTGGACCACTCTTTACTTGCTCTGAGAAACGTAAGAAATTATAACCAGAAAGCCTCCAAGTGATTATAATATCTTTACTCTAAAGAAAGCCAAATATAATCTGAGTATGCTTTCTTCTTATAACATTTGCAATTGAGGTTGAGCAGGATAAGACCTAGCTTCTCAGAATCATCAACTCTGCGCTCAACGACGAGCTTTTCTCTGGTATTGCGGGTCACAACATGACAGTTGTGGAAGTTGATGCAGTTTACACGAAACCATTCACAACACAAGCCATTCTGATGGCTCCTGGACAGACCACAAACGTTTTGGTAAAAGCCAACCAAGTACGAGATAGATACTTCATGTCGACTAGGGCCTTCATGGACGCTCCAATCCCGGTGGATAACAAAACAGCCACAGCTATTCTTCAATACAAAGGTGTCCCAAACACTGTCCTACCTCTCCTCCCACAATTTCCGGCTAGAAATGACACAGCTTTTGCTCTGAGCTATAACAAGAAACTCCGAAGCTTGAACTCTGCGGAGTACCCTGCTAATGTTCCTCTCAACGTCGACAGAAACCTGTTTTACATTATTGGTTTGGGCAAGAATTCGTGCCCGACATGCGTCAATGGAACGAGGTTACTTTCTTCCTTAACGTCTCTTTTGTGATGCCCAAGACTGCGCTTCTTCAAGATCATACTTTAATCTGAAGGGGTGTTCAGAACCGATTTCCCCCATCGGCCTCCAACCAGTGGCGGGGCAATTGCCCCGACTGGAATTTTTTGTTATATGTAAATAGTAATTAGATTTTTATTTTGTACCCACTTATATTCAAGATTTAAACTCACTCAAATTATCTACACTAGTAAGTTTGTTGTCATTTATTTAAAAATAAAAAAGTTGCCCCATTGTCTTGAGGTCCTGACTCCACCGCTGCCTCCATCCAACCACTTTCAACTTTACCGGTGCACCGTTGGCTTCTAATCTTCGAACTTCCACAGGCACGAGGATTAGCAAGATTGTTTTCAACTCTACAGTTGAACTGGTTCTGCAGGACACCAATCTGCTCGCTGTTGAGTCACACCCATTCCATCTCCATGGATATAACTTCTTTGTGGTTGGAACTGGCATTGGAAATTTCGATCCAGCAAAAGACCCTGCAAAATTTAGCTTGGTAGATCCTATGGAGAGAAACACTATTGGTGTTCCCATAGGTGGATGGACTGCAATTCGTTTCCCTGCTGATAATCCAGGTACGTACATATAAGAATCATCTGTGTCAGTAATACTCTGTATTTGGTGGATAAGATTTTTGATTGGTGATGTTTGGCGATGTAGGTGTTTGGTTCATGCATTGTCATATAGAGCTGCACACTGGATGGGGGCCGAAAACGGCGTTCGTTGTAGAAGATGGGCCGGGATATAATCAATCTGTTCTGCCTCCGCCCAAGGATCTTCCAGTGTTAATTAGCTTCAAACTTGGATACGTATGGGATGTAATTCGATGATTTAATTGTGATTTAGTTGTTGTTTGTGCGCTAAGCTTTCATGCAAAAGTTGCCGAAAGTTTGGTTATGAGATATAATGAAAGAACAATCCAATACCAGCATCATGTCGTAATGTAATAAAATTTCAAAAATGTACTGTCTAATCGGACTATACTCGTTCTTTTTTCCCCTGCTACTTCGACTTGCAATTTGTTTAACATTCTCTTGTATTCATCACCCTGCTATGAAATAAAAAAAAAGAAAAAAAGACCTCCAGTAATTTTTCAATTCACCGGCAGGCCAAATTTTGCAATATCAGAAACAAATGAGGCGCTAAAATATTATTCAATGATTGGTTATTTAAAAGGCATAGGCTTAATCGATTTCGCAATAATTATGGAATTTGACTGAGAACTTCTTCAACAATGCTAACCATAGGGGATAGCGATCTGGTGCCTCTCCGTGGGCTATAACTGTCAGCATCTGTTCCACTGGCAAGTTATGATGCTATTGCTTGTGGGCCATTTTCTAAATCTCTATATTAAGACCATGGATTTACATATGCTTATTCCAGTTACCATTTACATTTTGATATCACTTCATCATATATATATATATATTGAATAAATTGAAGTCAGAATCTTGAGACGCATCTAGCGGTGAGAATCTGAACCTCTCTTGAGAACTAGAGACCTCCAAGCTCAAGATTTCTGTTCGCTATTGTGTCCCACATGTCATAAATCTCTTTGATATGGCATGATCCGCCCCCAGCAAAAAACTCATGCACAACTCCATTAAGGGTGATGGCACTGCATCCCGGATGATTCAGAAGTCCTCTTTCTTTGATCTCTCTTCTTACTTGAACTGCTTGGTCCCATTCTCCAGCTGCAGAATGAATGCTTGCTAAATGAATATATCTCCCTTCATGATCAGGGTCCACTTCAATCAGCATTATCCCAATCTCTTTGCCAAGCTCAACATTTCTGTGCATATTGCAGGCATTGAGCAATGCTCCCCATATAGCAGCATTTGGCTTTATGGGCATTGAGTCTATAAACTCCTTTGCTTCCTTCAACAACCCTGCTCTACCCAGAAGGTCCACCATGCATCCATAATGCTCTATACTTGGCTTCATCTTATGAACAGAACTTATGCTCTCAAACAGTGACTTTCCTTCTTCAATTAGTCCTCCATGACTACATGCAGTTAGAATTGCGGTGAAAGTAATTGAAGTCGGCTTGATTCCTTTTTTCTCCATCTCAATAAACCATTCAAGAGCTTCTCTTCCCTTTCCGTGGACCGCAAAGCCGCCAATTAAAGCTGTCCATGCGCAGACACATTTTTTCTCCAATCTTCTAAACACTTCTTTGGCTGTCTCCATTTCACCACACTTGGCATACACGTCCACTAGTACACAGCCCAAAATTGGATCTTGTTTTATTCCAATTTTATGAATGTAGGCGTGAATGGACCTCCCTTGGTCCAATGCTCCCAGACCTGCACATGCTGAAAGAGAACAACACAGAGATACACTATCAGGTTTGATTCCTGCAACCATCATTTCGTGAAAAAGAGACAGAGCTTCCTTGTTCAATCCCACCTTAACTAACCCACCAATCATGGTGGTCCAAGAAATAACATTCTTCGCTGGCATGGCTTGAAAAATCTCGCTAGCCATGTCTATGCTTCCAAATTTGATGTATCCATTAATCATTGTATTCCAAGACACAATATCCGGTTGGGGAAGACGATCAAACAGGCGGCATGCATGTTCAATGCTGCAATTTGCATAAACATGAAGGAGGGAGTTTGTGGCATAAACCTCTGAACCAAAACCACTTTTGATCATGTGAGCATGGATTTGTTTGGTTTCTTCAAAAGCTGAAAGAGTAGAACATGCTTTGAGAAGTAAAGGGAAAGTGTGGGCATTGTACGTCACTGGATGATGAAGCATTTGTTGGTAGAAAAGCAAGGATGCTTCTGGGAAATTACTGTTTGAGTATGCTCTGATCATGGTATTCCACATGATAATGTTAGGGGATCTTATTCCGTCAAAAACCATTCGAGCATAAGATAAGTTCCCAAATTCTGAAGATGCGCATAAAGCCAAGAGCTTGCTCACTGTAATCTGGGGCACATAGGTTCCTCTTTTCAAAACTTGGGCTTGAATCTGCTTTAGTTCTTTCATGCTTGAGCATCTCTCGAGCAGATTCAGTGTCTCCTCCATGTCGCTTTGCAGCAAGGGTTGCTTTGAGGGAGTGAGCAGCATTCTTGTCACTCAGCACCAAGAAATCAAAGTATAATTGAATCGAGAAAATAGAAACGCTCTGGGAAATGTTTGGATAGACCATAAGATAATATGAAATTTTGAATCAAAGGCTTCTGTTATTTGCACGTGTTGGGATAAGATTCTTGTACATCGAGCAACGAATCCTCTTCACTAGAAAACAGGCCAAAAAAATCACTGAAAATTAAATACTGCTTAAGATCCTATAATTAGTATCTATATGGCGGCTCTTTCAATGCTCTGATTTTTCGAGATCATGTGGGCCCGCCTCCTGTTACCATTTTAATTGTTTTTCAGTTTTCTGGCCTGTTGTGTTGCCTCTTGCCCCACTTTGATTATAAAATAGACAAAACAGAGATCAATAATATAACCAACTGACTTGAGTGTAGCCACGGGTAGGCCTCTTTCAATGTATAGATGATTGTTTAAATTCTCATTAAAAAATTTTCTCAGAGCAGAATTATTTTGATAAAACGATGATTGTGCATAAAAAATATTAATAATCCAAGGAGGGGGTAAACAAAGTGAGCCTCTTAGCAATTTTAATTGACATTTAGTATATAAACTTAAAAAAATATTTTTACGTAAATCAAAATAAAACACATATAATATATTTACATCAAATTAAAAATCATTTAAAAAATTGATCCAAACATCAAATTTTTAAGAAACAAAGAACTAGAGAAAATCCTAATGTTATAGAATAACAGTTTTTCCCAATGAAAATTCCACTTTTCTTCGTACACAAACCTTCCACTAAGATTGCTTCCACTAAAATTTCACTTTTTATATTAAAAAAAATAGTCAAGAACATGTCTATTTTTTTACTGGAAACAATGACTTTAAAGATGAAGATAACTCTCCTTTTTTTTTGGGAAAGGATATTGTATTTTTTTACTTCTTCTACAATAAATCCATATTCAAATATTTATATATCCATACAAAATATGCAAATCATTTTGATAAAACCCTATTACGTTCCAATTCTAGCTAATTCCTCTACCGTAAATCGTAATGTTTAAGGATACTCGCTGATCCACACTTCAACACTTAGTGACTTTGATCTCAACTTTAGTTTGGAGAAGTGAATTGAGGAAAAAAAAATTGACTATTGTGAATGTTAATCCAACCAAACAAGCCCTTACTGTAATGTTAATTTATTTGTCATGAGCGTTATCATGCTTGTTCAAGCAGAAGCACAAAGCGGTTGTGGTGAAGGGTGATTGAGGCACCGTTTGGTAAATTACCAAAAGTGCTTATAACTATAATCACGTTCAACAGTATTTTTCTGTAAAATGAGACAATCTCCTCCATATATTTACCTTGATTTGTGTGAAAGTACTTATTATAAGTACTCCTCCACCGCGTTGACGACAAGTAGACGGTAGACCGCAGACTTTAAACTCTTGACAAGTGACTAGGAAGGGAAGCCACGTTCTCTGGGAAAGCATATTTTCCTGTGACACAAGAAGAATTTTAGTGCTCGTCGTCCATAAAATACACTGTCTCCTTTACAAACCATCCCTTTCTCATACCTCACTTCTCTTCCTCTTTTGGCCATCTCCTTCTTAATTCTTGTACTTCCTTTAACTCCTCCTCCTCGTCGCAGTTTCCTCAGCCAGCTCCATTCCTCCATGGCTCATCACAGTATGCGTTCTGTAAGGTTAGGAGAAGAAATCCAGTCTTCCTCGAGAATGAAACATGGTGGGATTAAAAATGGCATCATAAAGCAGGATCAAACGTGGGAAGAAAAGCATACAACTCCTTCAA
>JANTPZ010122429.1:0-10658 GCA_025593235.1 Vachellia pachyceras | reverse complement strand
AATTTAGGAAGTATCTGGGTCCATTTATGATGCATAAAGTTTTATTATACCTCATTCTTCTGTGGCATTTGTATTTTCTGAGTTGCTCTTTTTTTTCATTTGGTTTGTAGCTTGCTTTGGTTCATTTTACAGGATAAAATTATGAGATCAAACATTTTTTGAGTTTAATCCTCTACTTTTGTTGTTGATGCGTTCTAGATGTTGATATTTTTATCTTTAATTAAAGATACTGTTTGGGATCCCTGTTTTTGGCTTTGGTTCGGTTGAGGTATTGATGTTTAGGGTTTAAATTTTGAACTTTATGATGTTGTAATGTATTTTTATGATTTAGAACTTTAGACTTATGACAAAAAATTTCATTATATTATTTTTTAAAAAAAATTAAAAAATAGAAAAAAAAATATGGGTCGGCCCGCCCAACCCACCGGTTATGGGTTGGGTTTGGTAAATTATGACCCATATTAAAATGGGTATTTTGAGCCCGGACCACCGGGCTCAAAACCCATGACGGGCCGGCCCGAACCCACCGGGTCGCCCATATTACCGACTCTATAATCATGGGAATGGTTGGACGAAACTGGCCTTATGAAAGCCTTCAAAGGTTGCCTTGAATGGGATTTGGACGAAACTGCCCTTAGGAAAGCCTTCAGAGGTTGCCTTGTATGAGCATGGTACTAATTAATGATGGGTAAGTATGGGTCTATTATAGCACTAGTATCTTTTGGTTTGTCTCGCAGGTCAGCTTTCATAGAGACATCATATGCGGTTTGTTTGGATTTTAAACATTGAGTTTGTTTGGCATTCCGTCTGAAAAAGTCAAAACCTGCTAATTAGTGTTTTTCTGTAAAACGAGATAATCTCTTTTACATTTTTACCTCGACTTACATAAAAGTACTTCTCCACCGCGTTCCCAAACGGGTCTATTGCCGTATTCACTGTACCTCTACCACGCACACGATGTGATCCTTAGATTCAATGCCTGCACGCAATTCCTGTTCTGCATTCAAACATCCTTATTATTGTCCCTGATTTTTGTTGTGAAAAAGAAAGGAAAGACGTAAACTGTTGGATTGAACGCCAAATCTGATCCATTAAGTTCATTTGTTTGAAACCTTATACAAAAAAAAAAATGAAAATGATGTTGCAATAGTAAGGAATAATATCTTGGCACATGGATATGAAAAGAATACGACAACAAGTCAATTCTAGGTATCTGTCATTTTAAGGAAATTGAATTCTTAGTAAAAAGAATGATAAAATTATATATATATATATATTAGTTAGGTATTAAATATGGATATTATGAAGAATAATAATTTTTGCTAGATCAAAACCCGACCCGTTGGCAGTTACTAATATTGTATGAAGCAGTCTATGGGAGCTAATCACATACCTAAAATAATATAGGAGCCTATCACGGAGCCAACATTTCTAACGCAAATATCCTGCTGCCATTACTCTCACGGACAAATCGAAACATGTCTTCTTCGTAGGGTCCACCAGCCTTTGTCCTTGGGCCCAACCTCAATGGGCCGAATATTCCATGCTGGCATATACGTGTCACTTCATTTTTTCCTCTACAACCCCCTCCATCATCCATCTTCCGAAACCCACATTCTTGCCGTTGGATCATTCCACTTCCGGTGACTTGTTCAAATCGGGCGGTGGATGAACGTGTGAAGTATGGGCGCTCGTGAGGGACACAATATTTCCTCTGATCAAGAGGAATTGAATAATGTATCAAAAAAAAAAAGAGGAATTGAATAATGGGGATGCCACTATGTTGCTTCAGATTCGTCGCCGAGCTTCGCTCTTACATGTTCCGTTTCAACAACTGTACAATGAATAAAGCTAATTCTGTAAAATCTCATATAGCAGCGCATTCACGCTTTTGTTTCTTAATGCTCTCTCTCACTTCTTTCGTCTCCGAGTGATTCCAAATGGGTTTCAATTTCCCTTCAACAGAGATCGTTCTTGGGTTTTTGGCTCTAGTTCTTGTTTAAAACAGTAGAATCTGTGAGAGTGGGCTTTTTTGAGCGTGTTGCTTTGGGACCTGATCATCGAATGGAGGCGCTGTTTAGGTGAAATATAAAGCAAAATCAGCAAGTGAAATTAGGATTCGAATTCGAATTGGGATTGAGTGTGTAGAAAAAGATATAAATAGGGAAATCCAAGTGTTGTTGTTGAAGTGAGAGTGATGGAGAGGGGTTATGAAGGAGGAGGGAATTTTGGGTTTGAGAATGCGGTGGTGATGACCAGAGATCCCAAGCCAAGGCTCAGATGGACGGCTGATCTTCATGATCGATTTGTCGATGCTGTCACCAAGCTTGGTGGCCCCGACAGTACGTACTCTTCTTTTGATCTGTCAATTTTTCATCGCTCTTAAAAGTTGTCATAACTGAAGCTAAAAGTTCGGTTGCAATTGACTATTCAAAGATCATAAAAAAGAAAAAGATAGTTTATTAGGTGATCTTCCTATTTACTCTAGAATATTTATATCTTGTTTTTACGAAATCTGACATGTTATTTACAAACAACTTAATGAAACTTTTGAGCTCTAGTTTGTTCAGTGCGTATAATCCGTAGTCTGGAATTTTCATACTCTGTTTCAAATGTCTTAGTGCACCTTAAGTTCTCTCCTGTAACGTAATAGACTTTGGTTTTAAGAATGGTTTGCTTTGTTCTCAGAAGCGACTCCCAAATCTGTGTTGAGGCTGATGGGTTTGAAAGGCTTGACTTTGTATCATTTGAAGAGTCATTTACAGGTAATCAGACTTTATACTCTTTCTTCTGCCTCAGAAATCATTTTTGGATAAGGGTTAAGGATGTGAACTATAAGTAGAAAATATGTGAAGTAAATTGAAGTGTAGTTATGAGTGAAAATCAACAATTTGAAATGTTTTAAATCAGAATCACTCATTTCTGACAAAAAATGAAAGCCTTGCAAAGAATGGAATTGTTCTTGTGCTAGCTTTGTTCTTCATGTAATAGCTATCACTACATATTTTCCATTTAAAAGCATAGGAGTTATATAAAAAGCTTGTTTATATGCAGAAATATAGACTAGGACAGCAGGCACGGAAGCAAAACAGTGAAGAACAGCAACACAAAGAGAACAATGACAGTATGGCGCTCTTTACAGTTCTATCTATATAAATTCTGGAAGAAGTTCCTATTGTAACATTAATTGTTTCTGTTTGTTTTCCCCCTTGCTTTGTAGGAGGTTCATATGTACATTTTAGTGATCGTTCTTTGGGGCCTAACAACAATTACAGAGGCAATAACCAAACAGAGTAAGATGAAGTCTAACCCAAATTTCAGCTTCAATGCTTTCTTGTGTTAGTCAGTTTATAAACAGCATTCTGTAATCTGTTAGCATGTTCTGAAAACTTGAGGTTATAATTAAGATACCTGTTCTGTGAACTTCAAAATATCCCTTGAGTCAGCCTATAAACAGAGTACCCTGAATTTAATTAGAGAGATGTTTGGATAGATTTGATCTGCTGAGGATGAGCTTAAATCGCCAAGTATGGAAGAATGTGAAAATTTGTCGGAGGAGAGTCATGAAAGGTGTCTAATATGTTTACATAAATTTTTATGCTTTGAGAATCTGGTAGAACTTATGGTAAATTTAGACATACAATTCATTTCAAGGCCTCATTTTTTTACAATGTAACAAATTTCTTACTAACTAGTTGGCCAAAACCAATCAGGGAAATCCCATTTGCAGAGGCATTGAAGCGTGGGATTGAAGTCCAAAAGCAATTGGAAGAGCAGCTTGAGGTGATTATTACATTCACTTAGCATAATTTTACTGAATTTTAATACAGAACTTCCCTGGTTGAAAAAAATGCCATTGTTACCAATAGGTACAGAAGAAATTGCAGATGAGAATAGAGGCTCAAGGGAAGTATTTGCAAGCGATGCTTGAGAAAGCACAGAAGAGCCTTTCCCTGGACATGAATGGACCAAGCAACCTAGAAGCAGCAAGAGCTCAATTGACCGACTTCAACTCTGCTTTGTCCATTTTCATGGAGAATATGAACAGAGACAACAAAGAAAACATCAGGGACATGAATGATTTCTACAAGAAGGCTCACAGTTCATCGGCTTTAGGAATTTATCAGGAAGCAGAGGGAGAAGACCACAAGGATCAAAAGCCTAAGGTTGAAGAGGCTTCAATACAGTTTGACTTAAACATCAAAGGTAGCTATGACTTTGTATCAGCAGGTGCAGGAGCTGAAATGGATTCCAAAGTGCATTCGTACAGATTGTAAAAAAAGTTTTAATTGTCCTGTGCTCATTACAAGATGATATATTTTTTTTATGATTTTTTTTTTTTTGCTGGGGACTCTCTCTTGAGTAGAATCTGAAGATATATAATGTCTTTTCTGTTCTAAAGGAAAATTAATTTCATTAGTTCCAATATTTTTTTTACCATAACAATCATTGGCGAACGCATCTCATATTTTGGGACTCCTCATACAACAGCTATATGTATATATATTCATCTGTCCTATTCTCTTGTCATTTATTTAAGCTAACCAAGTTTATGAGTAAATATGAGCTCTCAGAATTCCTGTGATATTTAACCTTGGAGAAGCTGCTTGGAACAATTTAAAAAAGTGTTACGTGTTAGGAGACAAACGAGTTTATCTCGTACACAGTAGAATCATTTAAATTAAGGTTCCGCTTGGATGGGAAGAAAAGTTGAGAGGAAAGAAAATGGAGAGAAGAGAAAAGTGGAGAGAAAATATTATCACCCATTCTGCTTGGATGGGTGAGAGAAAACAGAGAGGAAAGAAAATGAGCAAATGGTTAAATGACTAAAATATCCTTAAATAAAAATCTTTTAATAAATAGTAACAAGTAAAGTATTCTTAAAATATATAAAGTATAATGTCAAATTAGATATGATAATAAAAAATTATATTAACATTAATATCATTAAATAATTTAAAATTAAATTATTTATTAGAGATATCTTTTCGGGTTATTATATTTTAAAACAAAATAACTTAGATAAGGATATATCATATTTTTTAAGATTGTAAGGTTTTAGTAAGCAATTAAATAATAAATTAGATATTAGAATATATCTTAAATTTTATTCTTTTAAAAAAAGAAAGTCATAGTCAGAATTTAACAAAAAAGTTATATGTTAAACTTAATTAGTTACAATGAAAAAATAATAAAAGAGCATGTGGGTAGATAAGGAAAAAGAGTTTTCTCTCCATTTTCTCTCCAACTTTTCCTTCCTCCCTCTTTTTCTCTCCTATCCAATCAGGGGAAAACTCATTTTCTCTCCAAATTTTCTTTCCTCCAACATTTTCTCTCAATCCAAATATAGGGTAAAATAAAACCGACACACACTTAGAGATAGATCCTAAGCTATTCATCCATGCGCGTGTAGTTCATCTCCGGGTAAAGCTCTGTTGCTTCTTCTCCATCTTGCCCGATTTCGAAATTCGTCAGACAACCTTCATAGTAGATATGGCAAAAAATGCTCAATTCCCACTTGCGTTGCATAGTCCAAACCTGCACTTTTACGAATAACGGGATTCAACTAAAATGCTCTCGTTGACCGGATTGTACGTATTAATTAATTTTAACGTTGATATATGGATGGATCGACGTTTCGTTAGGATTTTTAATTACCTTTCACGGAGGCAAGAAGATCGTGTTCCGATAAGCTAAACTTGTGAAGTTCGCTTCCCAAAAGTTTCTCCCACTTGTGAATGAGATCTCGTTGGGACAGAATGTTGTCTGGCGGTCTTACGTAGACTGTCTTGTTCAGAGTTCGAGGATGGTCGATGGTTTTGAGCGCGTATGTAGCGACATCGTCTTCGTCCACATAAACAGCTGCACAGAATGTCGCAAACCCTCATCATCGGAAACCCATAATCATGAACGTGAGTAAATCCGTACGTGTGCCCATTTTTGTAAAGTGCGCATGCATGTGATTGTGAGGTTTTAACTATATACCTTTCACGTTGCCGTCGCCGTACGTAGAGAGTGACCTTGTCGGTGGGAGGGAGGAGGGTGCCCATCTGAGAGAGGTTTCCGGCGAAGTAACCGGCGAAGCAGTTGGCAGAAACGTAAGTGAAAGGGAAGTTGGCTTCCTGTATGGCTCTTCTGACTCTCATTTTCTCGTCAAATGAGACTGCCTGGTTCTAATGCATGTGCCATGCGCGATGGGTCCATTCCAAACTCCGACGGCAAGAATCTCTGCATTATTTCATATTATTAACGGGTGTGTTTGGGAATGGCTCGGAGGAGGTAAAATGTATTAGAAAACTCAATGCATTCTATAATGAGTAGCATTTGGCAACACATTTTTGATAAAAGTCATTTTAGTTTCAAAATGCATTTTAGAGCCCAAAAATCACGGAAAGAAAGAAGCTCATTCTAGTCAAAATGCATTCAAAGTCTTGATCTTAACGTTACAAATTGCGACATGGACATTTAGGCTCCGCTTAGATAGGATGAAAAGTTCAGAGGAAAGAAAATGGGAGGAGAGAAAATGGAAAGAAGAGAAGAGTGGAGAAAAAATATTATCACCCATCCTGCTTGGATGTGTGAGAAAAAACAGAGAGGAAAAAAATGGACAAATGGTTGAATGACTAAAATATCCTTAAATAAAAATCTTTTAATAAATAGTAACAAGTAAAATATCCTTAAAATATGTAAAGTATAATATCAAATTAAATATGACAATAAAAAATTATATTAACATTAATATTATTAAATAATTTAAAATCAAATTATTTATTAAAGATATCTTTTCAGCTATTATATTTTAAAGCAACATAACTTATATAAGAATATATTATATTTTTTAAGGATGTGAGGTTTTAGTAAACAATTTAAAATAAATTACATATTAGAATATATATTAAATCTTATTCTTTTAAAAAAAGAAAATCATAGTAAGAATTTTAAAAAAGTTATATGTTAAACTTAATTAGTTAAAATGAAAAAGTAATAAAAGAGTATGTGGGTAGATAGGGAAAAATTGTTTTCTCTCCATTTTCTCTCCATGTGTGGAGAGAAAAGTTGGAGAGAAAATGTGGTGGGACCCACACCCTATTTTCTCTCAAACTTTTCCTTCCTTCCACTTTTTCTCTCCTATCCAAGCAGGGGAAAACTCATTTCTTCCCCCATTTTCTCTTCAAGTTTTCTTTCCTCCCTCATTTTCTCTCCATCCAAGCATAGGGTTAAAGTTAGAATCTTGGATACTCCAAGTCGCAATCTAAATGTAAAAGTTCCAAGTCGCGACCTGGAAATTCTAATTGGTTTTTATCATTTTGTTTTTTAATTTTATCCCAATATAAAATAAAAAAATACATGCATATATGTATTATTTAATGAGATCATTTTCTTAAGTCGTTTTTCATCAAAAGTCACTTTTAAACATTTATCCAAACAAGTTTTCATTTTTCAAAATGCATTTTGGACAAAATTCATTTTTTAAATGCACTATGGTCAAAAGTCATTCTTCCAATAGTTTTTCAAGGAGTTAGGAACCTATCTTTGTAACCAACCTATTTAACTATTTTTCCTACCAACCCAAGTGTTTAATGGGGAAGGGAGAGATTATATACCATTAAAACAATTTTTTTAAAAAAATATAAATTTTTAGCCATCCACATAATATTATTTTTCCCTACTAACATTTTTGCAACCGGTTAGGAGTGTGATTTTTTTAATTGAAACTATGCCCGTAGGTACGTCCTGAACTAGCAATATCTCCTTCAACTAGACGCCCTTAGCATGATACCTTTACGTGGACGTCCTCTCATCAATACGTGTACTCCCTCTTTTCTAAAATTTCTCCACCGTTTTGTTTCACAGCAATTGAAATTTTTTTTTTCACTTCCAACCTCTGTTTAAACATTCATTATAAAAGTAAAATTAGTAAATAAGCATTAATTATTTTTCATTTGACTTATATCATGGATTAAGTAATCATTCTATAACGTGACTTGCATATCATAAACTGAACAAATCATGCATATAGCATAGAAAGATCTAAGTTGAAGTTTTGTAACCTAACATAACACCAATTGTATATGTCTTTCTCAAGGCTTTATTGAGTTTGAACCTTCTATAAATAGTACAATGGGTGTATGAGTTATTAAAAAAAGAGTAAATAAGTACAACAATGAGCTGTCAACTTTATATTGTCTCATTTTCTTCCTCTGTCACTGTCTCTTGGACACATGAATATAGAAATCAAATCCAACTTAATTACTTAAAATTAAACGTATCGTAGCTATGAAATCAACGGTGACGTGTTCACTTGAGTGGATGATTATATTATATTACCTTGACGTTGCCGGCATCTTTGATGGCCTCAACAAGCTTGAGCTGCATCAGCAAGTTGTGGCTCCGAATGTGAACGCCGGACATGGCGCAAATGACGACATCGACCTTCTTGACGGCATCGATGAGACTCCAGTGATCGGAGAAGGAGGCCGGAACGAGCGAGACGGGCACCCTGCTTCTTGAGGGACAAGAGCACCTGAAGCTTGTCAATGTCAAGGCCAATCTCAGAACGTTGAACAACACAAGTCTCATGGCCCTCTTCAAGACTCGCCTTCACTATTCTCCTTCCTAGATACCCTGTGCCTCCCACCACCAGAACCTTGCTCTTCCCCATTAATTATTACCCTTTTTCCTTCTTCTCTCTTCCCCAACCTACATTAGCTAGCCATACATGTGTGTGTGTATCTGCTTAGCTTGTATCAAGATCTATGCAAATATTAGGTAATCATATTATATATGGAGACTGTATTTTCAACAAAGCTTGATCATCTTTGAAATCTTGTTGTTACCGAAGTTTCAAACTTGGAACAGTCGATTAATTAAGTCTAGAATGTTTGATATATAATTGGCTCGACCGGAAGAAAAGTATATATTCTTTTATATACGTATGCATGTGAAATTAATATACCTGATATTATAAAATAAAGCACCGGTGATTCTATCTTGATATGATGGAATTGGTGATTGGACTGCTGGGAATCGACTAAATTCGATTCATTCAAGTTAAATCGATCTCCTATTTCAAATAGGATCGGAGAAGAAATCCTGTTTGGTGCAAATTTCCATTTTGTGTTTGGAGGAGCTATTTTAAATAATCATGCACCGTACAAGTTCAGAAAAATCTTCTTGTGGAGCGCAAAAGTTTTTTTATGAGATGAGAAACCCAACCAATCCGGTACCGTACAAGTTCTGGGTGTTTTTAGGTTTCAGCCCTCTCCCAAAGATCTTACGGGGGATCGAACCATGATTTACCCTACTAAACTCAGTCTCAATCGCCACTGAACCAAGATGACTTTGGTAAAAGTTTTTATTTTTGCTATTTATGAGCTGACCGGTTTCCACTAACCTAACTTATGTTATGAAATCATACCATTATGTTTGATTTTAAATAAAAAATACTAATAAAATTTGATTTTGAAATAAGAAATTTAGTTTATCTGGAGTGATTTAATTTTACACTATACAGGATAAACACTGGTACAAATTTGATATCACACAAGGCGAGATTGTTTTTTCACTAAACACTAGAAGAGCACACTACTAATCACGTATCTGACCAAATTGCACATGTGGGTCATGAATTGAATAACTTGTAGGTAAACCGTAAACGTGAATGACGATAGATGACCAAATTGGAGAGCGAAGCAAGGTGGGTCATCAAAGCAAAACAAATTAACATGATTACAAAAAAACCAACCGATACCCTCATGAAATAGTAAAAGTTTATGGGTATAATTAAACATATACGAACTCATCAGAGTGAATATAATGATTTTTAATAGATGCATACATATATATATATATATGTGAGGAGGCTATAGATATATCTTAAGGTATTCGTCCATGCGCGTGTAGTTCACCTCTGGATAAAGCTCCGACGCTTCTTCTCCATCCTCTCCGATCTCAAAGTTGGTCAAACATCCTTCATAGAATATATGGTAGAAATGTCCCACTCCCACTTGCTCTGCAAAACCCAAACCTGCGCGCGCGCATATTTGAACGACCCTTAAATATATGTATATATATAGACACACAAGATGAAGCGTTCATATATGTGTGTGTTTGGTACGTGTGCATGTTTAATTAATTAGTAATTTACCTTTCATGGAGGAGAGAAAGTCGTGTTCAGATAAGCTTGACTTGTGAAGCTCCCTTCCTAAGAGTTTCTCCCATTTCCCTATCAGCTCTCGTTGCGTCAGAATGTTGTCTGGTGGTCTTAGGTACACTGTCTTGTTCAACGTTCGAGGGTCATCCACTGTTTTGATCGTGTACGTCGCAACATCATCCTCGTCCATATAAACAACTGCGCATATAGTTTCAAACATTATAATGATGTCAAAACTCTGCGTGTTTAGGACGCCGTTGTCAATAATTATTGTTACCTTTGATGTTGCCATCTCCGTAGAGAGTGACGGTGTCTCGGGGAGGGAGAAGGGTGCCCATCTGAGAGAGGTTTCCGGCGAAGTAGGCGGCGAAGCAGTTGGCGGAGACGTAGGTGAAAGGGATGTTGGCTTCCTCTATGGCTTTTCTCACTTGCATTTTCTCCTCGAACGTCACCCTTCCTGGTTCTATCGCATCCCCCATACGTGCTGGGTCCATCCCGAACTCTG
>JANTPZ010122428.1:0-10981 GCA_025593235.1 Vachellia pachyceras | reverse complement strand
ATACAATTGTTCTACTAACTAATTAAATAATATAATTAATTGGATCACCAATGAAGTCCAACAACAAAGCTCTTCTTGACAGAAGAAAATTCTTTTTGGTAGATATTTCCTGAACTTGCCCCTGTGCCCCATTAAAATTTTGAGAAACCAAGAAACAAACAAAATAGAACTTTCTTAATTAATATGACACAATATATGTTATAATTAAGTAATTTATTTAAAATTTTTATTTTTTAACACGTATTTGTATATATTGTTTTATATAATGATACATATAAATATTTCATAATATATGTTATAATTAAGTAATTTATTTAAAATTTTTAATCTCTATAAAAAGTCAGCTTACTCTTATATTAATACCCTCTTAGCTCTCTTTCCTCTTCTTTTTTTCCTTTTATACATTTTCTCTCTCTTCTTCTCCTCAAAAGCTAATTCTTCCTACCTTTTCCTAAAAGCCACTTTTAGCCAAAAGCACATTTTTTGAAAAAGCATTACCAAACATGTTATTTACCACAAAAGCCATTTTTTGCCACAAAAACCACTTTTTTTTCCTACAAAAGCCCAACCAAACACAGCCTAAATCGGTTTGTATTATGCATGTTTGGGAAATATTGTTGGAACTATACGTTGGTGTGTGTTAAAAGGAAAAAGAAGTCTCACATTGTTTAAAATAATGAAGGTAAAGAAGTCCCACATTGTTTAGAACAGTGCAAGCCTTGTCATGTGGAACATATAAATGCAATGTTGTTCTGCTGCCTTGCTCCAGTAAGAAGAGTCTGTTTAATCATGGGAAGTTACCGACTTATGGCTGAATAATTCTTTAGGACAGTATCCTTGGGCACAACTCGTATTAGTCTTTTTCTAAATATTATTATTATTTTCCTATAATCTAAGAGTTATGCTGCAACTCTGTTTACTTGTAGATATTGCTGCCAACAGGATGGGTACAACATTGTAGAGGGGCTTGAAGATCCACTGATGTTTAAGTGCTGACTCCAACAAATCATTCCCCAAAGGTACACACAGGGCAAGACAAAAAACATCTTGAAATTTGTAAAAAAATCTCAGAATTTATAAATTCTTTTTGGATTCCGTAAATTCTTCTCAGAATCCGTAAACTCCTTTCTCCCAATGAATTTCCAGACACACATTTTTGGAAGAGGAGGTAATGTTTAATATATATATATATATTCCCTGAACCCATTTTAAGTGAAGAATTCATTTTCATGAGGAAGTAGCATTTAAGGGATTGTATTGAATACCCGTTAAGATAAAATTTGAACCATCAAAATTAAATTTAACCGGTGCAGATATCATAAAATATTTGATACTCATGTAGATGGCTAGATGCCGGTAGAATTTCAATTCCCATTCCAATTCTAATTCCAATTCAGTCCCAAATGAAGCAATGTTGATAACTGAAAGTGCGCGCGTGTGGACACGTTCCAAATGTTGGAGGACAAAGAAAGAACAGGGCACTGATCTGATTTGATTTACGTGGCCTTCATTACTTCTGCAGCACCATCAACGCACCAGAAAGCGATGACTCTTGAACATACCCACCACGGACTAATCTCACTGTGAACCCTATTCGCTCTCACACGTACCCTACTTAAATGACTGATTTAGTACGTTGGAATTAATTTTGATAAAAATGGAGATAGAGATAAATTATATGGGTTATATCATAAAAATTATTTCTACCCTATTTTAAGTTCTATTTCCAATTCCACCATATTAAACATAAGAAATGAATTCCACCTCCCAATTCCACCGTACCAAACATGCCAAAAGTCTCTTCAACCTTCTCCATGTGTTTCCTTAGTTAGGGTCAAGCTATATAATTTCGCTCACTGTATACAGCACTAACAGCTAATTGATTTTTAAATGTATCTATATTTTTTATTTTTCTATAAACTAACTTTAAATTAATATATAAACTAATTATATTTATAAATAAATAATTTTAAACAATGTATTTAACGTTTATAGCTTTCCTACAAAAGTAAATCATTATAGACATGGGCATTGCCTCTATTTTCAATTCCATCCATGTGTAACTAAATACTGTGTTGGCCCCGATTCCATTATATATATATATAGGAGGTGTTTGGGAAAGCTTCTCAACACCCCAAAAGCACGTTCAACAGTGTTTTTCTGTAAAACGAGGTAATCTCTTTCACACGTTTACCTCGTAAATAGTAAAAATACTTCTCCAACGCTTTACTAAACGGACTTTTAGTTTGGAGATGAAGTAGGGCTATCATTATCTCAAATTATTTTATCTTATCATTTTCATCATAAACTTGTTTTACAACATAAGTGTTTTTACCATTTATAAGTTAAATATATAAAAAAATCATCTTATCTTCAAAACAGCTATTAAATATATGTTTAACTTGCGGATAAATAAACCTCGTATCACTCTCATGCACAGTCGCTCTTAAAAGAGTACGCACTGGCAAACGGCATTGTTTATTATAAAGTGCCAAAAAGTATTGTTCCACTTTGATTGGACCCTTAACCTGCTTTATGTGTTGCCCTTTAATTTACTTTCCCGTTTTTCTAACATATCAAAAAAGTTAAAAAATGTTAAATATGTATTTAACAATATTTTTTAATAAATTTATATAATTTTTTTATAAATTTAATTTAAAAATGATATTCTCGAATGGGACTTACGTATTCTTTAACAAAAATAAAATGCACCACTTTAGGAGTACCATTTTTTTTTCATCTTTAACATTAAAATTATCACAGTTACGTGAATCGTAGGAATGATACACTTGAATTAATAGTTTGACCTTGTGATTTGTTTCACTTTGCTTGCTATTAGCAACAAAAAGTAGATGGAAAAGGTCAATAGATGTTGTGCTCACTAAACGAAAAGGAATTTCTCTGTATCTCAGAAAGGGGGAGACATTCTTTCTTTAACAAAACTACAAAAAAAAATATCACAAAAATCTTAAAATTATTTCACTATTCTGAGTTATTTAAAATAAATCAAAGTCATTAATTTTAATGTAAATTATAACAAAATTTCTTGTTAACAAATAACCATATTTATGTAGAAATAAATAACAAAAAGTTGATCGGCCATCAACAATCAAATTTATTGAAAAACAACTTTTTGTATAAAAATATAGAAAATGGGAACTTACCGGTCTTACGAGACTTTGTTGTTGTGTATATATATAGCGATGTGGGGGCAACATAGATGGGAACTCCAAACAACCCCTAAACGATTAGCCATTGTAGAATCCACCCACCCGAGGCAGGTTTTTCAAGGCATGCTATATTAAATTTTAACGCAGGTTTGCTTCTTCCCCTTACGGCCTTACCCACTATAACAGTAGTTGTCTCTCCGTTTCACACTCTTCTAACTTCTCTCTAAAGTCTAAACTTCCTTCTCCGCTAACGGCATCTTCTCCCTCCCTCTTCCCTCAATTTCTGCGGAGATTTTCTGGCTAACTCCTCTTCTCTCTTGATTCTTAAAGATCCGATCACCTCTCCCAGATCCCCATATCCTTATGTTTTAACCCTTACCCGTTTGATGATTGCTTTTTTCGTTTCGCCCTGAGACTTATAACCCACAAGTGTAGGCTCAAAAATGGTGGTCAAGATGATGAAGTGGAGGCCTTGGCCTCCTCTTGTTTCCAGGAAGTATGAGGTCATGTTGATTGTCAGGAGGTTGGAGGGCTGCGATCTGCTGCGGGACTCTCTGGAGAAAGGGGCTGATGATGGGCTCAGGAAATTGACCGTTGAGATTAGGTGGAAGGGTCCCAAGTTGACCTTGAGCTCCCTGCGACGGACTGCCGTGGTTAGGAACTTCACCAGGGAGGTGGGCGTCGAAGCCGTCGCCCCCGACGCTGTCGTCGTGTGGGACGAGGAGTTCCGTAGTTTATGCAATCTATCGGCATACAAAGACAATGTGTTTCATCCCTGGGAGATCGCTTTCACCGTTTTTAATGTCAGTCTCTTTCTTTCTACTCCCACTTTCTAGCCTTTCTTATTTCCCCTATTTTAACGATTTCAAATATTTCCTGGGTTCTGATGAAGAGTTTTATCGCTCAAATCAAAATTGAAGAATGCTTGTGTTTTATTATTATTATTTTTCTCCTTTGCCGTTGTTCAATTTTGGTTTGTTTTGCCAGCTGTCACCGTCTCTCTGCGCCTCTCTTTTCTAGTTTATTGATTTTCGGTTTGGTATGCATTTGGGTATATTAGGCTTAAAGAAAAATCTCTCCCATTTATCTCTTGTTCATCAGATGCCGATAATTTTTGCTACTATGCCACTGATGAGATATTTATTAATGTCCTTTTAGATAATACAGTAGATGATCGGATGATTCATGATTTTTAGATTGATTTTTCCCCCGAATTTAGCCGAATGTTTGGTCTCGATAGTTTTTTCTGTCAAGAAAATTTAATTGCGGTTATTTGTCTAATGGCCACTATAATGCTCTAGTTCGATGTGTTTCGCCCCCCCGGGGGGGGGGGGCGGAGGTTTTGTTTCATTCTTATTTCTCATCATAAAATTTTGATGTATTTTATATACCAGGGATTGAATCAAAAGCCAAAGAGCAAGGTTCCCGTCATTGGAACCGCATTAGTGAATCTTGCTGAATTTGCCTCTGTAACTGATCAGAAGGATTTTGATTTGAGCATCCCTCTCACACCCCCAGGAGGTTCTTCTGAGTCTTCTCCTTCGCTTTGTGTATGTCCATATCTTTTTTCCTGATTGTTTTGCTACTTGAGTTAGACGACACACAAAATTTGTAATCTCTTCATATAGGCCACTGGGGTTGTCAGTTAAGTTAATTTCTCTGTTTTGTGCTTCCTTGTAATTTTCAAATATATCCTGCAGATATCAATGAACTTGGTGGAGCTACGAGCTGCTCAAGAAAACACAGGTATGGTTCAAAGATCCGTAATACCAATACCATCAACAACCCTGTCAGGAGAACCTACACTGGCTGAAAAAGATGACCTCTCTGCAATCAAAGCTGGACTTAGGAAAGTTAAGATTTTGACAGATTATGTATCTATTAGAAAACCAAAAAAGGCATACCGTGAGGAAGAGTGCAGTGAAGGCAGGTGCTCTGTCCGTAGTGAGGAAGTTGAGTACAATTATCCTTTTGACTCTGACTCTCTTGATGATTTTGAGGAAGGAGAGTCAGATGAGGGAAAAGATGCTTCCAGTGTCAGGAAGTCTTTCAGTTATGGAAAACTGGCCAGTGCAAATGCTGAAGGTTTATTTTATTCAAGCCTGAGGGTAAATGGTGGTGATGATGAGGATTGGGTTTACTACAGGAATCACGAATCAGATGTTGGGTGTTTGCAGACAGAAGATGTGACTGTACCAGCTACCGACCCTTCTTTATTGCAAAGTTCGAAGCACAGCATACTTCCTTGGAGGAAAAGGAAGTTAAGTTTCAGATCTCCTAAAGCAAAGGGAGAGCCCTTGTTAAAGAAGGCTTATGGAGAAGAAGGTGGTGATGACATAGATTTTGATCGTCGGCAACTTAGCTCTGATGAATCCCTTTCTCTTGGGGTGAGAATCTACTCAGAACTAGTCTCCTCTTTATTGTCTCCATACACTATCTATTTTACTGCCTCAAAATCATGCCTTTAATTTATGGATGATGCTGAGGGTTTTGCAGTTAATAATTAGTGATGAGAAATCATATATTTGTTGTTTCTAGTTGGATAGGGATTAAGTTTTAAATCATGTGTATTTGAGCTTCAGTTGTAACTCCGTCCATCTTAACCTTTAGAAAATCAACATGATATTTTTTTTTTGAGTGAAAAATCAACATGATATTCTCCGTTAGTCCAGGTCTCTACATTTAAAATTAGTGATTCAGAATGATAAAAATAATGGTTTTTATCCTTCATTTTCTAATGTTAAATATGCTTGATACACGTACATGTTAATCATACTGTTGTTGATATTTGACAAGCTTATCAATGACTATATTGTTTCACACTTTCTACCAGTGGTGCAAGGCGGAAGGCGATTCCTGTGCAAAACGGTCATCAGTCTCTGAGTTTGGGGATGACAATTTTGCTATTGGCAATTGGGAGCAAAAAGAAGTGATAAGTCGAGATGGTCATATGAAGCTTCAGACCCAGGTCTTCTTTGCCTCGATTGATCAGCGTAGCGAAAAAGCTGCTGGTGAGAGTGCTTGTACAGCTCTTGTTGCTGTAATTGCTGATTGGTTCCAAAACAACCATGACCTGATGCCTATAAAGTCCCAATTGGATAGTCTAATTCGTGAAGGCTCCTTAGAATGGAGGAATCTATGTGAAAATAAGGCCTACAGGGAGCTATTCCCGGACAAGCATTTTGATCTTGAAACAGTTGTCCAGGCTAGAATTCGTCCACTTGCTGTGGTTCCTGAAAGGTCCTTCATTGGTTTCTTCCACCCTGACGGGGTAGATGAGGGAAGATTCGACTTTCTTCATGATGCCATGTCTTTTGACAACATTTGGGATGAGATTTGTCGAGCTGGACTGGAGTGCCCTAACAATGGCAAGCCCCATGTCTACATTGTTAGTTGGAACGACCATTTTTTCATCCTCAAAGTTGAAGCAGATGCTTATTACATAATTGACACATTGGGGGAGAGACTATATGAAGGATGCAACCAGGCATATATTTTGAAATTTGACTGCAGCACTGTGATATACAAAACACGAGATGCTGCCCGGTCATCCGAAGAGAAACCAGGTGGTGAACGGCAAACTGTTGCAGCAGTATTAGAGTGGGATAACGAACAGGTCCCGCAAGTTAATGGAAAAGAAGTGGTTCCCTTGGCGGAGGCTGAAGAGAAGTCAGAGAATGAGGAGGAAGAGGAGGTTGCGTGCAGAGGGAAGGAAGCTTGCAAAGAGTACATCAAAAGTTTTTTGGCTGCAATCCCTATTAGGGAATTGCAAGCTGATTTGAAGAAAGGTTTAGCATCATCAGCACCTCTTCATCAGAGACTGCAAATTGAGTTTAACTACACGCAGCTGTTAAAGTCGAACTTTGTAACTTCAGCGGCCGAGGAAGCTTCAGACTCTCTTGCTCTTGCAGTGACTGAGGTTTCTAGATAAGCTACTGTTGACCCCACGTGTGTGATTGTTCTAACATGTTCTAATTAATGTGTGTTTTCTCTGATTTGAGGTGAAGTTAACAAAGGGAAAGGCCCGTTTGAGCTTTTTGGTGGTATAGGCTTGGCCCTTCCTTGCCCAGGATTTGGCTAATGTTCTTTTTTAATTTCTTGGGAAGGTTAATTTATCTTTGTAAGTGTAAATGACTCTAATTTCCTTTTCAAGTGAGCTCAAACTTTTTGGCATCTGACAAGTAATGGAAAGATTCTACTCGTGACTGGCTGCAACAGCTTTTAGCTTTTTGTGTACTCTTAACACAAGCTCTCTCTGTTTTGCGCCTTTTTAATTTCCAATTATTGGCCGGCCTTCTTATGTCAATATTTCAATTTTCTATGACTGATAGAGCAAGAGTTTCGTGCTTTCTCCCCCATGCTTTTGGCCTACTCCCCCCCCCCTATTCAAAGGTCTTTTGCCCCCTCGTGTTGGAAGCCTGGTTTAAGACGGCCAGTTTCCTTATGTTTCTTTTATTGCTCTTTTTGCCTCGATAGGCATGTTATGAACTTTTGTTTACCAAAACTACTAAACCGGTGTCAATGTTTCAAATGATATAAAATTATATTAAAGTATTATGAAACCATGAGAAGTTTATGTGAAGTAAATCGAATAAAATTCAAGAATAGTTAATGAATTTCCATCATAAATGCACCAAGCACAGAAATTTGAAAAGTTGACAAACTTAACCCGTTTAAACCGGTTATTTTTGTATTAAAAGTGTGCATTTCTTTCAATAAAAAAATGTTTGATAAATCAAGTAGTTTGATTTTTCTTAAGCACAACAACAATAAATGAAAAGCACAAAACATGGGATGCTGATTTCACTGGGTAAAATTTTGTGGCCCATAACTGTAAGTTCAAATGATTGTTGAAGAAGTTCCGTATACTTGAGTTAGAGAGGTTTTTGTTCTTTAAGCGAATATTTGAATGTTTAATCCCTAAGTTTTATATTCAAAGTAAATTTATTTGAAAAGGTCTACTAGAAGGAAAAAACGGGTCTGATCTCAAATGATAGGGATCCCAAAACGAAAATGCCAAAATATGGATAAATAAATAAATGGAAACATTTGAAAGTTGTACGTTTGATTTTTATCAAAGAATGTTTGTACGCTTGTGATCCATTAATAGAAATGTTAGTTTCTTTGTTTTCATACCTTTCTATATAATCTTTTTTCCCTCGACAATGCTTAATTTTCTTGAAAAAGAAAAGAAAATGTTTGTTTCACGTGCTTGTTTGGGAAACCCTAGGAGCACTTAAAAATACATCATTACACAAGATTGAATAAAATTCATCTCACACACCATCTAAAATTCTATAAAATCATTTAAAATAAGCTTATAAAAACAGTTGGTCGGCTTGCCAAACCAACATTCAGATGAGATGTGATAAAGTGGGCTGACCCGCTGCAGGTTGTGATTTATCCAATCCAGCCCTCCAACTCATCACCTTTTATTATTTTTTTTTATATTTTCCTAACTCACCACGTTTTTTATTATTTTTTATATTTTTCTTACTCATAATATTTTTTGAACTTGGGCTTGAAATATATATTTTTTAAATTTCTAAAATGAAATATCTTTTTTCATAAATTTAATTTATAAAAATATATCACACACACTTGAACATAACATATTTAATGTAAATTTTAAATAATACAACTTAAAACATAAATAATATATATTATAAAATTGAATTCAAACGAAATATAAACCATAAATCAAATAATCAACAAACATCCAATATTAATTAGATTTACAATCGAATCCATCCTGGGTTGACGTGGGCTGAACCCATCCATATCCACAGAGGACGTGCACCATTTTATCAATGGAACGTGAGTGTGGCTAAATGGATTATTTTCTCACAGCATGGTTAACCAAAGTTCAGGTCCCCTAGAAGAGGTACACACTTAACATTTGAATGTATCTCAAAAAAAATTGCATATGACAAAACGATATGTGTTTAGGAAAAAAAATAGTTGCAAGGGATTTTATTCTTAAAAAGATTTTAGGAGGGAGTAATAAATTGGGAATCATAATGGATAGTAAAAAGTAATTATACACTGCACCATGTTTAGAAAGAGTGTTTCTTTTATATTAAAAAATCATTTTCAGTAAAGAAACCAACACAATTAAGATGCGAATCTCTGAGACAACAAACTTAATTACACATCATATATTTTTTTCACTTCTAAATCGATTCTTGAATATCTTTCTGGACAGAGAATATTAAATTCTCGTACATTGGAGATATTTTATATAAAGTTGAGGACATCAATAAAATGGAAGAATTTGAATTTTCATATCCTTGTTATAAATATCCTACCATTACATCTTAACAAAAAAAAAAAACTCATTCAGTTTGTCTTTCCATCTAATGTCCTTTGTATGGGATCTCTAATTTTGTTCTTGTTCCAAGAAGGAGATGGAAGTGGAGCATTAAAGCCCCTAATAACTCAAAACTTACATCAATGACGACTATTATTTTAAAAAATTAGTAAAGGCTACCCGGGTTGGTTGTTATGGAAGGGGTTAGTCTATATACAATTAAAAACTAGAGTTTGAATTCTCATTAAAAGGTTTACTTACATTTAGTGTTTGATAGCGTCTCAAATATAATTATCTCTAACAGTATAATGCATGTATCCATGTTTATTTTCAACGGTGTTTTCAATAGAATTACCTTTAGTAGAAGAATAAATGTTCTAATTTGATTTTTTTGTAAAATAACCAAAAACTCATTTTTAAATGGGTTTTTCCTTCTTAAAAAGAAATATTATTTTGAAAATAATAAATCAAATTGACTACTGATTCTTACCACAACGGTTGATTAAATCTCATATTTCCCCCATCTGCATCTCAATTATTCTTCATATGCAAATCGTTAATTGCAACAACTTTTTTTTTTTTTACTTTTAATGATTCACAATTATACACATTCTGCTGTTCAGCATCTAGCCAGAGTAATGGTTGACAAGATTAGATTCATCACCTTTAGTAGTTAGTTGAAACATCAACCATCACTCTTTGCAGCACAACTTCTTATGCGAACCATTTGAAAAAACTACCTCACAAATGCGATCATAAAGCACTATAAATTCTCTGCCAATAATTCTATCCCGTGCAACCCAAAACGACAATATCGAAATTGAGACTGATAACGATAGACCAAACATGTTTATAAAGAAAAATAAGACGTCACATATTCATCTTAAGTGTTTCAGTAACTACTAACTATTAGTTTGGACATTCTCTTCAATCTTTTGCATTACTGTGTACCATTTAGGCGTAGAGGCTGAAGAATTAATGTCTTGTACCATCTTTTCAAAAGCAATCAATCAGATGAATTAGCCATTAATTATTTAATTATTAGCACTTTGTCGTATGCCCCTATCATCTTCTTTGGTCATAATGCCTTTTTCTATACAAAATATATTAACTTTCTTCAAAATTCAAGTAAGAGCCGTGTGCATGCTTCTGCCCATGAATCAATTATTACCCAAAACTAATGACTTTGCTCAAACTCGGTTGCACTTGTCAGAAAGAGATAGAATCATCTTGCCTCTACTTTTATCCTCTGCAAAATTTTCGGTTCTTCCATTTTCAGTTATCTTCGTCTAATTCCTTTTTCCTTTGTGATGGACAAGGACTAAAGTAAAGACATTATCTTTTAGTGCAAACATCAGAATCAAGAACTCATGTAACCCGCAATGAGAGCTAACTTCTCCAGGTATCAATACTTAGCATCAGGCATCAGCTTATACTCAATCCATTCAAAAAACCTTCGGTACAGTACCATTCTAAGGACTACCAGATTACAAATATTACA
>JANTPZ010122426.1:0-11064 GCA_025593235.1 Vachellia pachyceras | reverse complement strand
TTGCTATAAATAAAGTAAACTATATTCAAAATTAAGATAAATTATAAATATCTTTGAATTATTTTTTTCTTAAAAATCATCTCATGTTTTAATCTGATTTTAATATTTTTACAAAGATATTCTTCATTTTTTTAAAAAAGGTAGCTTTTTATTGGCCAAATTATTTCTTTACTCTCTAGTTAAATATATTCTTTTTTACGGAAAATCATTGAAAAATCGCCTCTTAGAAAATTTATTGCCCAAATGTGCATAAGATGTGGATGCTTGAATGGACGAGATTAATTTTTAATAGTTGTAACTCTTCTTTAGTTTGTATACAGTTAAAGATAAATTGTACACAAGTGAAATGAGGGGTGAGGTTGCAGCCTACAGGGAGTAGCCTGGGACTATAAAGATAGCCTATGATATAAGTTGGAAGATGGTTGTTGTTGAGTCTGACTGTTTGGAGTTAGTGGAGCTACCGGATTCAAGAATAAGCATTGATCATCCATACTTTGACCTGTGTAAGGAGATTCAGAGGCTGTTAGATCGGGATTGGGATGCAACCATTGAATGGTATCATAGGGAAGCGAACTAGTGGCAAATATCGAGGCTAAGGAGGTGTTACACATCATGGATGGGGCTATCTTCTTTGAAACTCCTCATAAGTTTTTGTCGAAGGCGCTGCATAGGTATATGTCACGGGGCTAGTCTTTTCGACCCCCACGGCACTTAGACAACCTTCACTGGACGTTGCTAAGTAAGCCTAACTTGTAAGGAAAGAAGGATGCTTGGCTAAATTGAGGAGAAGAGAAAGCTTGAGGCAAGGAAGAACTTGAGAACTTGGAGAATGCGAGAATTGTATTCCTTAAGAACTTGAGGATTTGAGATAACTCAAGGATGGTTTACAAATGAGAAGGGGTGATGTATTTATAAGCAAACTCCCACTATTCCCACCTCCTTAATGGACGGTTGGGATCGAATCGATCCTACAGTTACAATTCATTCTCTAGAATTCTCCTTACAAATATCTAGATATTTACATAGAAAAATCTAGTAGCAAATATTAAAATAATGAGGCTAGAGATGTGTAGACTTCTCTAGAATGCTCTGGCACTCTCTGGCACTCTGAGGGTTGTTCGAGAGTCTTTTGGAGAGTTCTAGATCGTTCCGGAGCCTCGAAACCTCACGAAAAATGACGAACTGTGACATTCTCCCCCACTTGATTCCGCGACGCCCTCGTCGCGCGTTCCTCCTTATAATGTTGGATTTGATCATGAAACTGCCACAGGAGGTCCTCTCATTCCCAACTGGCTTCAGATTCGAGTTGACCCTTCCATTTGATCAAGAACTCGGTGTAATTGGGAACACCTCTCTTCCTGATCACCTTGTCAGCAAGGATCTCTTCTATTTTCTTGTCGTACTCAGTGACAACCGCAGTTGGTGCTCTTGTAGAGATCCCTCGAGATGGATTTTCTTCATCTCTGAAGTATTTCTTTAAGAGGCTAACATGAATGACAGGATGAATCTTAAGCTTGGGAGGGAGTTGTACCTGATATGCAACCTTTCCTACACGCTTTACGATAGGGAAATGTCCTTCATATCTCCTGACCAAGCCTTTATGGACCTTGTATAGTGACTTGAATTGATTTGGCAGTAACTTCACCATAACCAAGTCACCTACTTGAAACTCGATGGGGCGTCGTTTCTCGTCTGCCCACTTTTTCATCTTACGAGCAGCTTTGTCTAGGCAGGCACGAGTAATATCGGCTTCTTCTTGCCATTCCTTGGTAAACTTGTAAGCAGCTGGATTGTCTCCCTTGTATGGAGTGGCAAGTGCGCTGGGGGTTAGAGGTTGTTGTCCGGTAACAATTTCAAAAGGGCTCTTACCTGTCGACTCACTCCGTTGCAAATTGTAAGAGAACTGAGCCACATCAAGCAACTTGGCCCAATCTCGTTGATGAGCGTTCACATAATGTCGAAGGTAAAGCTCTAACAAAGCGTTGATTCGCTCTGTTTGTCCATCGCTTTGAGGATGAAAGCTTGTTGAGAAGTTCAAGTCTGTCCCCAAGAGTTTGAAAAGTTCTCTCCAGAATTTCCCGGTAAATCGGGGATCTCGATCACTAACGATGTTTCGAGGGATCCCCCATAACTTCACGACATGCTTGAAAAACAAGCGTGCCGCTTCATCATCTTTGCATTCTGCTGGGGCTGGTATAAAGGTGGCATATTTGCTGAATCTGTCGACCATCACCATAATACTCCCACATCCTTCAAACTTAGGGAGAGCAACTATGAAGTCCATGGAGACACTCTCCCATGGTCTTTCAGCCACCGGCAAGGGTTCAAGTAGACCAGCAGGATGTTGTTATTCAACTTTATCTTGCTGGCATATTAAGCAGGTCCTTACATATGCTTTAACATCATCTTGCATATGTGGCCAATAGAAATGATTTTGTGCGAGAGCAAGCATTCGGGTCATACCTGGATGCCCGGCCCACATGGAATCATGACACTCTTTCAGAACATACCTTCGAAGGTTACTCCATTTTGGCACATATACTCGGTTCCCAATGGTGTAGAGTTTTCCATCATTCACCCAAAATCTTCGAGTCTTGCCTTCTGCAGTAAGCTTTACTAAGTTGCTTGCATTGGAGTCTTGAGACATGCCTTCCTTGATTCGATCAAGGAAATTATTTTGAGGCATGCTTGCTGTGAGAGTAGCTAGCTCGGCTTTTCTACTTAATGCGTCTGCCACCACATTCGCTTTACCTGGCTTGTACTCTAACCAGTAGTCAAACTCAGCAAGAAAATCTTGCCAACGTGCTTGCTTTGGGCTGAGCTTCTTCTGTGTTTGGAAGTAGCTTGTAGCAACATTGTCTGTCATTATAGTGAACTTACTTCCAAGCAAGTAATGACGCCAGATTCGCAGACAATGGATTATGGCAGACATCTCTTTTTCTTGCACCGTGTAGCGTCTCTCTGTGTCATTCAGCTTGCGGCTCTTGTACGCAATAGGGTGCCCTTCTTGCATCAACACGCCCCTTATTGCAAAATCTGAGGCATCAGTGTGTACCTCAAATGGCTTGGAGTAGTCAGGCAAGAACATAACAGGCTCTTGCGTGACTATCTGCTTCAGCTTTTCAAAAGCATCTTGGCAACCTTGTGACCATTACCAAGACTTATTTTTCTTGAGCAAATCCGTTAATGGAGCAGCGATTGTTGAATACCCCTTTATGAACCGTCTGTAGTAGTTTACCAGACCAAGGAATGATCTTAACTCTGGGACCTTGGTGGGAGGTTGCCATTCTTGAATAGCTCGAACCTTAATTGGGTCCATCATGAGCTTCCTATCCTTGATCTTATGCCCCAAGAAGTCCGCCTCTTGTTTGGCAAAAGAGCATTTTTCTAACTTGATATAGAGTTTGTGATTAGAAAGTACCTGGAAGACTTTCTCCAAGTGTTAAGCATGCTCTTCAAGAGTATTGTTATACACCACGATGTCATCCAAATACACCACCACGAACTGGTCCAAGTAAGGGCGAAACAACTTGTTCATGAACGTACAAAATGTTGCCGGGGCATTCGTCAGTCCAAAGGGCATAACAAGAAATTCGAATGCCCATATCTTGTTACGCAGGTTGTCTTCGGTTCGTCACCTGCGGCATTGCATACTTGATAGTACCCCGATCGAAGATCAAGCTTAGAGAAGTACCTGGCTTTTCCAAGTTGATCAAACAAATTAGCGATCAAAGGTATCGGATAACTCAAGGATGGTTTACAAATGAGAAGGGGTGAGGTATTTATAGGCAAACTCCCACCTCCTTACTATTAATCGATCCTATGGTTACAATTCATTCTCTAGAATTCTCCTTACAAATATCTAGATATTTACATAGAAAAATCTAGTAGTAAATATTAAAATAATGAGGCTAGAGATGTGTAGACTTCTCTAGAATGCTCTGGCACTCTCTAGCACTCTGAGGGTTGTTCGGGAGTCTTCTGGAGAGTTTTGGATCGTTCCGGAGCCTCGAAACCTCATAAAAAATGACGAACTGTGACATATAGCTAGGTTTTAATTGTTGAGTTTTATTTCTTAACAAAAAAAAAGATATATTGTACACAGTTGAGGAAGATCATTGCACTAGGATGCATATGAATTATCAAACTAACTTCAACTACATCCAAACAATAATGCCTCGTTTGGTACGCAGAATTCATTTCGATGGATATAGATATGGAAATGGATTTGGATGTGGATGTGGATGTGGAAATGGAAATAGAAATGAGGTTTAAAAGTATGTTTGGTCATGGAAATGAGGTATAATTTTTAGATGAAAATACCTAAAAGCCCTTCTAAATTAAAAAAACTTCAACTTTTAAAACTACATAAATCAAATTAAAAAATTTTTTAAAAAATTTTTAGATGGAATTATCTCCATGGATTTACAGATCCAAGCTTTTGAGATGGAATTGTAAATCCATAGTTTTGGTGGAATTGGCTTCCATGTGGAAGCCAATTCCATAGTACCAAACATGCATGGATATGAAAATCAATTCCATTTCTATATAAATGCCTTCAAATTCCATAGTACCAAACGTGACCTAAGTTTTGTACTGGAAATGGGAAATTTTCAACAAATCTCCCATTTCTTGCTCCTTTTTGCCAACCTCAAGCATATGTCAAGATTATAAAAGAATAATCTTTTAGGATTTAAGGTACATTATTCTTAGTTGTTACATGATTAGTATCACATGCATTATGATTTAAGAATATTAAGCGTCAAAATTTTGTGAGTTGTCATTTTTGACAGATCAATTCCTCTTTTAGCCACCCCCTCAGAATCATGGCTTTGCCCTCAGATATAGGCACAGCCTAACTGCAACAAAGAATCAACTTTGTTCATAAAAAAAAAATCAATTATTATTATTTTTTACTTTGCCTCCTCGAAAGTTAAATATGCTCATTTAAAATTTTAAATAAACAAATATCTCAATACATGTTTTACTAACATAACTCAAGGGATTTAAGTAATTTTTTTCCTGGTTTCAAATGATATATTAATTATTTTACATTTAAAAAAATGGCTCCACATACAAACATTGTCCCACAAGAAATGGTCATTAAGGTGTAAAAAATAGTTTTTGAAGAATGGTTTTAAAAGAAAATATGATGAAAGTAATTGTGTATAATAACTTCTGAAAAGGCCGTAAAAAATAGTTTTTTTGAAAAATCATAATTTCTACCCCAAATCATAATTTTAAGGGTTAAAAACTATTTTAGAGAATATGGCAATGTTTATTTGACTCACAAAACTATGATTTCTTGCCCTGACCTAACTTACTTCTTCACATTTCTAAAGAAAAAGAAACTCCTAACATATCTTCTCCCGAAATCTACAGATGACCTGCAAGAACCCCAGCTTCCAACATAATTCAAGTCCTTAAGTAAGTCCAATTAGTTCTACTTCAACCGAGTCATTTCCTGATAGTTTGATAGAAAATCCTCTAATCCATTCTTCACAGTGTCCACTTATTACACCCCACATCCTCTATTTCCATTATCAGCACTCCATCCATCGGTGTTTAGTTTAGACGAATTTTTAGGGGGTGTTTTCCATTGTATCATAACACCGTCCTCCCTCCTTACATTGAATAGATCGTTCAAGTTCCTTTATCTGCACCTCTCCAGAATTTGAGACGCTATTTGTTCTCCATTGGGCGGTACCTCAAAATTCTCATCATGAACTTGCGCATTCCTCTACTTCTAGAGTAGCCAGCAGGTTGCATATAGAGCATTGTCCACTTTCTCCGTCCCATCTCTTGTAATTTCCTTCTTAGGCAATCTTTTATGTAACATTTGTCAAGCAAACACTTTGACGCGTTTAGGATACACATCTTCCAAATACTCCTCCACCCTGGTAAGACCTGACCTCTTTGATTGTCTTGAGTGTATTGATATTGAGAGTTAAAAACTATTCTGAATTTTATAGAAGGTTTGTCTCCTTTGCTTTAAAACAATTTTTAGAATGTGTTGATAAACACACAATTAATTAATTGATGACAAAAAACTCAACCACTTTTTCCCCATGCGAAATTTGGAAATTAAGCAATTATTGAAAATTATGCTCAGAAAAATAGAAAGCTAATATCATAATTAGGAAACAAGCAATTATTAATCATAATTTCCCTCAACAAAAAAAAAACTATAAAAGCATCGCTCACCCTTACATTATTTTAAATAACTCATTAAAGGCTAAACAAATTAGGCGCTTTTGGTAAATCAAACTTCTTTTGGATTTCAAACATCACAGAGAGAAGTTCCTCTTTGTTTACCGATCCGCCATGGAGATGAAGAAGCTTGCCCTCGCTACCGGTGCCTTCACCGCCGTCGTGGCCGAATCTGAGGCATCCGCTCCAGCGCCAGGACCGTCCAGCGGAGCCGCCGCTCTCGGCTCCTTCGTCGGCGCCTCCGTACTCCTTCGTTGCCATGTACCTGTAGATCCGAGCGACGGTTATATTTGTATGAAGCATATTGATAATTGTTTGAAGAGAGAGAAGGAGAAGGAGGGAATTTACAGTGAGGAAGATTGTGGAAGGAGAAATGGATGGGAAGTTCTAGGGTTCTGAGCGAGAAAAGAAGGTAGGATCTGAGATTTCAGTTTGAATTTCTTGCTGGTTTTGCATTGTTGTTTTGGTTCGCTGGAGTGTGTTCTTGGAGGGTTTGCGAATGAATTGATTACAGTGAGACTCTAATAAAGGTGGATATTGAGTGTTTCTCCTTCAATTCTATTTACCATATTGAACTGATAAAATGAAATTAAATTATAGATATAGCTAAATCAAGCAGTCTTAATTTAATTAATTACAGATTTTTCGAATAAGAATTTTTTTGTTGGCAGGAATAAAGAAGTTCGTTCTTCATAGAGTTAAGGTGAAATAGTAGAATCTGCGTTGTGTTCTCCACACTCCACAGAGAAGGTTATTTTGTCCTATATATAGGCAAAGAAAGAGTTTAGGATATGCAGATTAAGTAGCAAAGTATTCTTCTGCTATAACAGAAAATGATTGTTTGACAGTAATTTTTGTTAAGTTCTTCAAAGAAATGAATTTCAGTACTGTTGAAAAAAATTTTCCATTGTGTTTGACTCCCATATATTAAGGCCATTATTATTTGGGAGCAATATAGTACCTTTCTATTGGTTAACCTTATTGGTTAAAATATACTTTTAATCCTTTATGTTTATGCCAAGTTTCATTTTAGTCATTTAAATTTAAAAAGTGCACTTTCAGTCATTTGAACTTAACGCTGGTTGTTTATCTTAACGGAAATTGTTGACTCATCAAATTTAATTGATGATTGTATAATAAAACGTTGATAACCATACTCACATTTTTATTTCAATTTAATAATATAATAAATTTGATCTTTTAAATTGTGTAAAATAAAAAATATTTAAAATAATGACGTTAAGTTTGATAAGTCAGCAATTTCCATTAAAAGAGATTAACTGCTTTAAGTTTGAGGGACTGGAAGTACACTTTTTAAACTTAAAAGACTAAAATGAACATGAAACAAATATAAAGGACTAAAAGTATACTTTAGCCTCTTCTATTATATCTCCGATGGCTATAACATCTCTACCCAAATTCCGTGAGAAAAAAAGTGTGATGTGAGTATGTGGTTGAGATGTAAATTTGTCCGGAAGTTTTCTCTTAAAAGTAATATTGCACATGAAGTTTCAAATAGTGTAGAATGATCCCATTCCGTTAAGAAATTAATGTTAACCGTTAAATATTAACATTTTTAATGATAAAGAATAACATTACTTCATTTTAAAACTTTTGAATCAATATTGCTTCTAACGAAGTAATTTTGGTGCAAATTTTTACGTTATCTCTTATCATTATATGGAAAGGGAGTTATGGAAGCAAGACATGAGAGAGTGGCTCAAGTTTTTTATACACACAGGCAAACATGTCATTCTCAAGTTTAAACTATATATTCTCTAAAGAAACTCTAGTATCTTCTCCCGGTTCAGTGCATTTGCTGTGTGAAGCAAACAAACACTTCTTATCTCTCACTTTTTTCTACTAATTTTCTCTCTTCATTATAAGTAAACGTATTTTTTTTTTAAAAATATAATATTGATTAATATAATTCATTAATTCAAAGTCCATGTCATTCATACCGTTAACATGCAACTTTAGTAAAGTTTTTTTTTCCGATGAGCATATAACACAGTTAAGTTTTGAAGAATACAAAGTGTGTGTTTGGGAATCCGTTGGAGAAAATGGATTTATAGATTCCGAGATAATTTTACTAATTTTGATATGCTTTTTATAAATTCTGAGATGCTTTTTACAGATTTTGATATGATTTTCATCTTGGATTACATGTTTGTTGGAAAAATGGGATTTCCAAACATTCACAAAATTAGACACAATATTTTAAAAGGAAGCAATTTTATGAAATTGATCCAAACATGTTCCCTTTTATTTGGGATCCACGTATTTTTCCTAAAATTATAATGGACATTTAGATCAATTAAACGGAATTGGTAAAATGCAATACTTTTAAAAGATTGCATCTACTATTACACACCTCACAATTTAATTATGTCATAAGCTCATAGAGCAAAAAGAATTTGATTGCTAAAATTACACTTCCACCTTATATTTTATCATGTTTACCTAACTAGAAAACAAAAGGGGGGAGGTGCATCTGCAAAATGCAACAGCTTTGAGCAGCATCGAAGTTAGAGAATGGAAGGAATCCAAAGACACATTTCAAATTCACTCACATGATCACTTAAAACCCATAACTCTGTTTCTTGACAGATCGCTCTACATGCACTGGTCTAAATTCTGTGCCCATCCTCCTTATCCTAATTAAAAGGCCAACAACCTCTCTGCTTCCTCTTCCCCTGCTCTGCCCAACATGTTCTCTTTGATGACAGCTCTGGGTTTTGTGACAACGGTGTGTTTGGTCTCAAGGAATGTGGTGATCAATGCGTTTGAGCTTGAGAATTACTATGACCTGTTGGCTCCTTCTCCATCAGCAATGGCTGCTGCTACTGCAGGATCAGCCTCTGCTTCCTCTGTTTCTGTTGGGTTAATAGGTTTCTCTGTTCTGTTCTACGTTCTGGCCATTTTCTTTCACTAGAAGGTTGAAAAACATGAAGGTGTATTTAAGAATCATGTTCGCTGTTTATGTTTTTTTTTACTTCTTTCTTCTTCTTTGTCTCTCTTGGGTAGTCTCAGCAACTTTTTGTATCAAATCTTGTGGTAATCTCAGTGCTTACCCCACTCCCCCTCTGTTTCCCATATCTACTTCGCTCTTCATTAACCATAGGAAAGAAAAAACAGAGTTGTTAAAACAATATATGCAGTATTTGGAAAAGCTTATTTAGTCCCTAAAAACACGTTTAACAATGTTTTCCGCAAAACGAGATAATCTCCTCCACATATTTAACTCGACTTACGTAAAAGTAGGTTTTTGTCGCGTTCTCGGGTACGTAAAAAGATATAATTTGATTTCCAACTGATCAGAAGAGCCCTCCCCCCCCCCCCAAAAAAAAAAAACTGTTTTCTAAAGAGTCTATATCAACTATGATCTTTGAGTTATAGTTTCAGAGTCAGAAATCATTGAAGATTACTGAAAATGGCTACCACAACGACAACTTCGTTTATCCATAAGGGTGGATGGAGTTTTACGTTGCCACCAAGCGCATCATATGACGCCTTAATATAACCCTTCACACCTTTACCCAGATTCTGGTCTGGCCACAAAACATAGACAGAATAAAAAAGAACAAACGTGTTTGAGAATCCGTTAGTAGTAATTTTACGGATTTCGTGATAAGTATAGAAGAAGAATTTTATCTCAACTTGTATGCAACATAATTTGAATGTGCAAATTAAATAAGTATTTAATTAATTAAAAAGTATCAATAAGATTCGGATAGATAGTTCCTCACTAAATCACAAATCAATGTTGGAAATCCTACTAAAAGATGTGTTTATATTTAATGATGAATTGTACTTCAGACAATATTGCACATTCTGTAAAAGAATACATGTATTTAATAAAAAAATCATTCATGTAAAAATAAAGCTGGAACGGTGAGAGGAATGCTAAAGGAGAATCGTTAACAAATTTTTTTTATACATAGTGAGAGCTAAACAGCTCAAAAGAAAAAGAAAAACACTAAGATGTAGGGTAAGAAACCAAAAGATCATTAGAGCACAACTCCTGCAGGTGGAGTAGGCAAGAATAGTAAACTTTAGAAGAAGAAATAGCCTCTTTTACAAGAATATCAGCCATACGATTCTGCTCCCTCGGAACATGTTGAATAGAAACATTTCTCTCCCTCTCGATGAGCTTCCTGATATCTGCAAGAAGTAAACCAGCATCAATGATATCACATCTAGAATTAATCATGTCAACCAATAATCTTGCATCAAATTCCAAGATTATCTTTTTAAAATCGCAATAAAAAATTATTGTGTAGTTCCATGTGCTTCCTAAATGTTGGATCGTTAAATCGCTTGGCGTATGGGCCTTGAGCTGGCCATATACAAATCATTTTTTTTTCATATAGTCTCTTAGTTTCATTATTAAAATTATAGCGTATATACCAATGGTTGGTTGAATCAAGTGGAAAACGGTTCGTTCCAGTTTAAGTAAGGTCTTGAATTCGAACCTTATAAATGCAGCTGTCATCGTTGGAAGACCTTCCCACCTTTATTGGATGCACGACGTGTGTCGAGTCCAGATTAGTCGGAATGAAGCCCTGGAGATTGAACAGGAAAAAAAATTTTAAAGCGTATTTGTTTTGCCATCAAGAAAAAATTAAAAGTAACGATGAGTGTATCCATATCATGACATGACTTGAGTATTGGGCATTAGGCAAAAAGTTATGTATCTCTGAAGTCATTCTTAGTCGACTCAATTAGATTTTTAGGCTTGAAGAGTCAATTTCAATGACCCAAGCGTGATGCCAAACAAAGCTTGAACGGTGAGAGGAATGCTAAAGGAGAATCGTTAACAAGAATTTTGCCTATATTTAGATCTCGTTTGGT
>JANTPZ010122425.1:0-14995 GCA_025593235.1 Vachellia pachyceras | reverse complement strand
AGGGTGCTGGGCTATATAAGCGGGCGCGCTGCACGCCCCCATGAGCTAGCTTTTGGGGGAGAGGGTAATGGCCCCGTGACAAGTGGTATCAGAGCCAGCCCCGAACCTTCGATCCACGGTGGACCCTCCGGACGCCGGCGAGGTTGCTGGTGGGCCCCGCGGCGAGGTCGCTCGTGGATTGGCTGGGGGAGAATGTCAAAGTCCCACATCGGAGAGGTTCGGGAGGGTGCTGGGCTATATAAGCGGGCGCGCTGCACGCCCCATGAGCTAGCTTTTGGGGGAGAGGGTAATGGCCCCGTGACACAAAGGAGTCCTCACGACGGCAGAGGGAATCGAACCCACCTCCTTGTGGGAGTTGGATCCGTTCCTTACCATATGTGCCAAGCTCCTTTGGCAAGTTTGTAACATTGTCAATAAAATGTGGTGGTTCATATATGTGGATATATTGTCGAAGCCCTTCTAATCTCCACTTTAAATGATCAAAGCTTCTTTATGGTTTTGACATAATAAAGTAGTTGTGGGGCTTATAATTCTAAAGAGGGCTTTTAATATTTCACACAGAACGTGATGATTTGATGAATTACTCTCCAACTGCAACATTTCAAATGACATGTAAAACTCATCAATGTCCCCAATAATTTACCTCAAGCTCTTTTAGAATAACCATTCCCTCTCAATTATCTACTCCTGAACATTACTATTAGGGAGACTAATAATAAGTAACTGAATAATTTATTTTTGATCACATCTATAAAGAAGCTAATAAGTTATTGTGTCGATTATTAGTTTCTTCATCGTTTTGTCCCAAAAAAAAATAGTTTCCTCATCATGACTATTACATGGATGTCATATTTCTTTTAGGATTCATAATACTTGTCCAGGGCATGGAAGTGAGACTCTGACATAATTATTTGTAATCATGGGGCAATAAATGGCTTTTGTCTTCCTATTTAGGAAAAAAAAAGATAAGCAAACACAAAATGATAACAAAAATATTATGTGACATACGATTTTGTTTACCGTTCATACAAATTCTTTTTGGCAATAGATTGTCCATCCATATTATTACATGTCAACGATTTATTGAAAATGTTCCCCGAAAGAATTTACTGAAAGAAAAACACACTTCCAATTTCCACAAGTAAATATGGAAAAAAACTGGGGAAATATCATCATCATCATCATCATCATATCATCCTAACATTATCAAATACCTTTTTGCCAAAGAAAAACCTAAGCAAAAGTCTAATCCAAAACATATAGTCATTCACCTTACCAAACATGTTCCCTTAAAAGGTTCATGAAATGTATTTTATAACACATTTGCTTAATAAATGATTATTCAAGTTAAGTTAGATGTGTTTATGACAAGAGCTTATCAGAATATGGAAAGTTGATATGTTCAGGCTGAACGGCTTTCTGAACAATCTCAGTGTGTGTTTGGGAATTCTGTTGAGAGAAAGAAGTTTACAAATTTCGAGGTATTTTGCAGATTTTAAGATGGTTTTATAGATTTCAAGATGATTTTTATGGATTTCAAGATGGTTTTTATAGATTTCGAGGTGATTTTATCTCAGTTTGCATGCACCATTAGGGAAACTGTGTTCCCAAACAAGCACTCAGCCTGCTCCTTTTAGATGAACCATGTAGAATCCGGTGGCCATGGCCGCCGACGGCATTCGGCCCACGTATTTGACGTCCTCGTACTCTCCCCTTCCTTTAGCCTTCATGGCAGTTACAAGTCGAGGTAGAATGTAGGTATAAGCACCCATGTTCATTGGCTCTTCTTGGCACCAGACAACCTCAGCACCTGGCAGAAACATATATAATAGAGTATGTCACACAAAAATAAATGTCATTTGTTTCATGTAACAAATTTTAGTTCATTTAGAGAATACATTTAGAAAGAGAGTAAAATTTACAGAATAAAATTTAAAAAAGAGAGTACATTTAGAGTGAGATAGAGAGACAAAAATGGATCAAATAGCTAGGTACATATCTAATTACATGATCCTCCCGAGTATTAAATGTAGGAATTAGATAATTAATTTAAATAATTTAATAAATTTAGTTAGATTATTTATTTGTTTATATTGGAAACTACACGTATTGAAATCCTTCTTTAATATATGTGATAGAGTGGATTGAGATTTTAACTTTATGAGTACTACAACTTTGAGTCAAAGGAGTATGCATGTAAATATATTGGCTTGTGGCACTCTATTTGCTAATGCACCCAAGTGAATGGAAAGGATATAATGAAGTAAAGTGTGAATTTTCTACCTCATCAGTGTTAGATCTCCTTGCAGGTATTAACACTAATTAACAAGAGAATTAACGCGCTATTCAATTTGGAAAGGGAATAAAGAAACATCAGAATCCATACAATTAGATGCAGAAAATTAATGCGTTAATGAAAATAGCTAGTACTTACTGGGATATCTTTTGAGCTCTCGTTGGATAAGGTTAAAAGGGAAAGGATAAAGCTGTTCTACCCTACATATTGCAACAGATCCTGCATCTGCCGTCTTTCGTTCTTCATCAAGTTCATAATATATCTATGTATATTATATATATATATTGTAAATAATACTAGTAAGTAATAGAGTTATATATATAATTGATTGGGATGCTGAAAGCGAGACATACGTACAGACCTTGCCGGAGCAAAGGACGAGCCGCAGAATAGACGGCTCGTGATCGGAGTGGTCGTGGCTGTCTTTGATGAGACGCTTGAATCTGGTTCCTTGTTTATCAAAACAAGGGTGGCTCTTAACATCATCCAACTCCGATAAGTTGGATTTGCAATCTTTATGTCGAAGAAAGTTCTTGGGCTACATTACTGTCAATGGTTTCCTAAAGTCTGTGTATCTTCAAAAACAATAATAACAACAACAAGAATGAGAGTAGCTAGTGCTGGAAGAAGAACGAAATGATGATGAGAAGATATTATTATACATATATGTGAATATATGATGATGATGAGGAGGAAAAGGAGGAGGAGACCGACCTGGCGACGAAGAAGGTGGAAGAAATTAGCAGGAGTGGTGACGTTGGCCACCTGCCAATTACAACTCTGAATTTGTTTTCTCAGTGTCGCATCCATTTCCGGTATCACATACGGATTGTCATCAGCCATATGCAACATTGGGTCAGTTTGGAAACGTGGTGGGATAAGTAACTTATAAGGAGAAGTATTTACGGAGAAGTGAGATTGAAAATAAGTGATTTGTGTTTGGGAAAGCGGTGGAAAAAATGATTTATTTATAAAAGTAAACGTGTTTGGGAACATGACGGAATAAGTACCTTTTATTTTTTTTAAATTAAAATGCGTGAGAGTGTGGGTGCTGTTGCCGAGTGTGGTAGAGGGAGAGAAAAGGGATGGCGGCTTGCTCGTCGAGGTCTCGTGCGTGGGTGGTCTCTCTCTCTAGTCGACGCTGTGTGGTGCTGAGGCGTCGGTGGCGATGGTGAGAGCCCAGCAGCTGGTTTGTGGCAGAGTGATTAATGAGGGCGTCGATGGGTCTATGGGAATGAATTGGTGCGTGGATGGAGGAGAATGGATGAAGGTGGAGCAGTGGGGCATCGGCCGCTGGAACAGGAGAAGTGGTCGCCGAGAGAGAAGAAAAAAATGGGAGATGGAATCTCGTGCGTGGTCGATGGATGCGACATTGCGAGACGGTCAGAGCAGGATGAGGCAGCGTTAGGACAAAAGCTCAGCTTTGTGGCTTCTTGACAGAAGGTGCTTCTTCACACAAACTCCTTCTTCGCATGAGCATTGCCAAACGGATCATTTGTTTGAACGGTAAGCCAATCGTGCTTCTTGCACTGTTTACTGCGCTTATGGGCAGCTTATCGACTTGCCAAACGGTCCCATTATATATATGTGTGTGTGTGTTTATGTGCATGTATCAACTTGATTGCTTCCTTCAACCATGAGGCCATTCATCATCGCATTCCTTTTTAAGCTAGTAGATTAATACATCTCCGGTGATTCAAGATATAATTAGCTTTCAAATACCTTACAGAAAAAAGGAATATTTTTTAATTCATTAAATCTACCCAAGATTAAAAAAAAATTCAACTTCTCTTTGATTCAAATGTCTCACACCTTGGATCCTTAAGACATATTCTGAAAGGTTTGTATTGTCTTAAATAAACAAGTCGCTTTAAAAAAGGTTAATAGGTTAAATCCCCCCCCCAAAAAAAAGAAATGGCCTAATTAATTTATTGTAGAGAGATCATGTAAGAATGAAATTAAAAGCAATTAAGATACACGAATTTTAACTGGAGTTTAGTTTTGATTTTTTAACTACTTTTCTTATTTGCTGTGAGGTAGTTACTCTGCCTTATATTGAGGATGGGAGAGTGGCAGTATACATGTGTATATATACCTGAAGATAGCGTTCTAATTTTCCACTAGAATGCTCAGGACCTTGACCGTCATAACCATGAGGAAGAAGCACGACGAGACCAGTCTGACGGAGCCACTTAGCCTCACCGGAACTCAAAAAGTTATCAAATATGACCTGAGCTCCATTTGCAAAGTCACCCAACTGAGCCTCCCATATGACCAGAGAATTAGGGTTTTCCATTGAGTATCCCATTTCAAAACCCAACACACCGAACTCCGAGAGCGAACTGTTGCTAACACTGAACATCTCGCTGTCTTGGTTGGCGATGACATGATCAAGAGGGCAGTATTTCTGGCCAGTTTCTTAATCATGAACCACAGCTTGAAGTGGCTGAAGGTTCCTCTTTCAACGTCTTGACCACTCAGCCTCAAATGGTTGCCTTCAACCAGCAACGTTGCAAAAGCAAGAGCCTCTGCGAATCCCCAGTCGATTCCTTCGCCAGTTTCCATCATCTTTGCTCTTGTTTCGTAGATCTTCTTTACTGCTCTATGAGCCGTAAAGTTTTCTGGCAGCACTGTGTTAGCTTTCCCCACTGTTTTCAATATCTCTGGATTCACTGCATGTGTTTTAATTTGTAAACATAAATGGTGCAGTGAGTCAAACTAGACAATCAATATCCACCAAAATCTATAAATATTAACATTGAATTTAGCTAACATATATAGGTGATAAAGTTGCTGAAAAATCTATCATTGCAAAATTTATTGTTGAACGATAACATGTAATTTGCTTTAATTTTGTGCAACCTATCTTTTCTAATGTGCAAAACAAAAGGAAATTGCACATAGTTCAAAATATGTTGCACTTACTGAATATGAGTTACATTTATCTTTGAGCGATAAATTTTGTAATATGAGATTTTTGTATGTCCTACGTGTCGGGAAGGCCCATGCACCACTTGAGTCTCTCTCTCTGTGCAAAGAGACATGAGTCTAGGTTGAGACTTGAGAGAGAAAGAAAGAGAAGTTTGAGGGCCACATCAAATTTGTTCTCTTTCCCTCTCCGCCTATCCTCCACCATGTGCGTACTGTAGATACATACCCAGTGTTTCTGACACGGGAAAGCTGTTCAGGGGACTTAAAACCAGACCAATGAGATGAAAGCCAGTCTCTTCGTTTTGAGATATGCTCCTTACCTGCCAAGAATTCTTCATTTAAGATTGAAGTCACCTTATTGTGTAGCTTGTCTATGTTTTCTTGTGTCACTTCCCCTAATTCCAGAAGCTTGTTCTCATATGTCTTCAGAGATGATGGGTGGCTTCGGATCACCTGAAGCTCAAGATTCAACACATCTGATTAAATTCTTGGAAAAACTACATCTAAGCGCGTTGAAAAAGTCAGAAAGATATTTTTAAAAAATTACTCTGAATGACCATTGGCAATTAACTTTCGAGAAATCATACTGCAGACATTCTTATTTATGAGTAATTAAAACTTTAAAGATCGTTAAATTAAGTGTAATTTATATTTGAGTCCTTACTAGTAATTTTCTCCTGAATTTTCCAAAAGAAATATGCCAAGAAGCGAAAACAAGATGCAATTTTCAGTAACAAAATTAGATGCATGCCTCAAATAATATTTAAGGATTTTTTGTTCCATTAATTCCCAGGTCCGTCCGAAAGAGGCGAACACACATATGTATATGGCTCAAATCTCGGTCTTAATTAATATTCAGTCATTAGAAATATAAAAAAATTTGAGTTATACCCCCTAGTCCACATTATTTACATGCTTTATTTAGGAGCAGTGTTGAGTTCAAAATTTATGCATTTTTTATTTTTTTAGAACCAAATAGTTAAAAACATGATCTTTCAAGATGGTTCATCAAGTGTGTGAGTGAATGGGCTAACCTTGTAAATTTTAGGCTGAGTGAAAGAAGGTTCATCAATTTCATTGTGGCCAAATCGTCTATAGCAAACTAAATCAACAACCACATCAGAATGAAAAGTCTGACGCCACTCAGCTGCAAGTTCACAAGCACGCACAAGAGCTTCAACATGAAATATCGAGCATCCAAAGCCTTAGCCACATCAGTACATGTATAGTCCCACCTGTTGTACAATACTTCGACGATCTCCCACAGCTCGGATCCGTCGTAAAAGCCACCTGATCATTAAACACCACATGTATAGACCCACCTGTTGTATGATTCGGAAGTGCGCTTAGAAGGAATGGATATGAAAAGGACTAAAAATATGCAACTAAATTATGTAAAGGCTGTTGGGATCCCATATTCATAAAAAAACAACAAAGATTCTTAAAGTCATTACTTGCATATCTAAATCCAAACCAATATTAATGAATCACTCCCCTTGATTTCATGATGATGTATATATAAAAAGGGAGGTATATGTGGTGTGATATGTGTGTGTGTGTCTTGTTACATCACATCTAATGAAGATTATAAAAAAAAACAAAGATCATCATCATAATGGGTCCGTATATGAAATCTCAGATTCTGCTCCTGCTAGCTATACCTGTTGCTGCTGCAATGTTGCCCAAAGGTGGCGAGTTGACTCCATTATCTGTAGCACGAGTGAAAATCTTTAACAAATTAGCCAAAGATCAAGACACGATGGTTCATTGCAAGGATAAGCATCACAACCTTGGGGAGCAAAGAATACAGAGTGAGAAGATGTTTTTGAGTTCAGCATACATCGACATCCGTTCGTACCAAATGTCTTATACTTTAGCTCCTTCTTGTGGCAATCACTGCCTAAGGTTCTTTACTTTGACATATAAAAGCAGACACGAGACTCATGCACTACCTGTACGTAGGTATCTTAGGTATTTTTCTAAATGCATCTATCACTTTGAACTTCAAAATATTCTTTTGAGGTGTATTCAACACTCCAAGGTATTTTTTGATGTATCTAGCTTCTTAAATTGTCAAGGCACAAAAAAAAACAATTCAGAATGTCGAATATATATGAAAAAATACTATAGAATTCTTGATGCGTTTAAAAAATACTTTAAAATGTTGGTGCATATTAACCTTGTATCATTTAAAAAATCCCATGATAAGTTTCTAAACTTATTTTATTAAAACCAACACTAAAAGCTGATTATTCTTAAATGTAAAATTTGTGTTAGTAAACTAAATCGGGAGTAATCAAATCCGTCCATCAATATGATACAAAGTCTAGACAAATGTTAAGGTCTTAATTATACATTCAAGTTAATGACCTTTCTTGTATGTGGTAGCTGAAATTTGTTTTCATTATGCCACATGAGATTATATATCTTGATAGGCAAGAACGAGATGAGATGGAATCAGTTCCAGAGGTTCGTACTCACGGGCACTCAACTGATGAATTTTAAAATAAAATATTATTTTAAAAAAAATCATAAGTAAGATAGTATCTTTACTTTAGATTTGTAGACATTGAAGTAATTAAAAAAAGTGAATCTGAATCGTCTAAATTATATCTAAACGTAGTACCATAATCATTGATAAGTGCCAAAAACTACTTGGGATGAAATGGTGGTCATATTCTGCTGCATTCAAATTCTCCTTGCCCAATCCAAATTATTATTTCTTTGAAAAAGTTAATCATAATTGCAAGACATTTATTTGGTCATAAATACGTTTTTTTTATTTATTTTAAAGTATCCATTTTCATTTATATCAACTCAATGCAATTACTTTATTTATTTACTATTCACAAAAGTAAAAATGGTATTCAATTACTTTGTTCATAAATACACGGCTCTTTAAGAGTTTTGGTTTGGTAAAGTATAAGGTCAAATTCCTTTTTGTCTCTTACACCAATTTTTCCCTCATCAGGTACCTATTTATTGAAATATTTTTTTCTCTACACATTAAATTATATAATATATTTTTTTAAAAAAAGTGTCACAACTTATGTACATATTAATTACAAATGACCATTTTAATTTTTTATATGAATTAATTAAGATCTTATATTTATGACCAAGAGAGAATTTATAGGAAGATTAAGAGATTGGTAAGGTAAGAATTATGGACATAATTAAAAACATGATGCAACCCCACACAAGCAGTGTTAAATTCATATGTATTATCTCTCTAAATGCATGAATTAATAAATGACATTCAATATGCAAAAAGTAAAGGCTCTTGAAATCCCATACAATAAATACAAAAACGTCAAAATTCTTAAAGACATTAATTGCATATCCAAAATTAATATCAATACTTAATAAAAGCCACTCATATTGAATTCATTCATAGCGGTCTATATATAAAAAGGGAGGTATGTGAGGTGTGATATACATCTTGTTACATCGATATCATATCTTAAGAGGATTTAAAAAAAAAGATCATCAGAATGGCTCCATATATGAAATCTCAGATTCTGCTCCTGCTATCTATACTTGTTGCTGCTACAATATTGCCCGAAGGTGGCGAGTCAGCTTCATTTCTTGAAGTAAGAGTGCAAATCATCAACAAATTAGCCAAAAATCAAGACATGATGGTTCATTGCAAGGATAAGCATCACGATCTTGGGCAGCCAAGAATACAGAGTGAGAAGATGTTTGAGTTCAGTTTACAGCAACATCCGTTCATACCAAATGTCTTGTACTTTTGCTCCTTCTGGTGGCAGTCACTGCCTAAGGCTCTTTACTTTGACATATACAAGCAGACAAGAGACTCATGCAGTACCTGTGTTTGGGAGATTTATGATTCTGGTCCTTGCAAAGACGGCGGCCGTCATTGTTATCCTTGGAACGACAACTCACAAACACTACTAGTTGATGGTGCTGCTCATTGATGAATGAAACCAGCATCAATGTTTCTCAATTTCATTAAAGACAGGTATATGAAATCGAAATGTAATATCCATTATATTTAGTTGACAAAAATTGATATATATATATATATTATATCTAAATGCATATGAAGCGATAATTCATAGTTCTGGGCAAGTCTAAAAAATATTTCAAAATGCTAGATAGACATTAATTTAATAAAAAATCCCATGTTTAATAAGCTTTTAAATGTCTATTGGTTACACGTACTTATTAAAACCAACATTAAAAGCTTTTCTAGCTTGATTACACGTCCATGTTAAAACCAACCTTCTACCGTAGTGACTGTCGATCGATTATTCTTAAATGTAACTTATGCATTTATCAACAATCAAATCCTGTCCATTAATGTAACACAACGTAAAGACAAATTATAATTAAGGTTTTAATTATACATTCAAGTTAATGACCTTTGTAGTAGTTAAAATTTGAAAGCGCGCATAATGAGATTTTCTTATACGCCTCATGAGATTATCTTGATAGGCATGAGTGAGATGATATGGGAACAATTTTATAGCTTTGTAGTGAATGCCACTCAACTGATGATTTTAAAATAAGATATTATTGTTTAAAAAAGAGATAATTAAGATATTATCTTTATTTTAAATTTATACATATTGAAATAATTGTTCTTAAAGGTAGAAAAGTTAAATTTGGATCGTTTTAGTTAGATATGAAGAGTCATATTTCAATGTTAATCATCCTTGATAATAAGAACTAAAACTCCTTCGGATGAAATGGTGGTTATGTTCGGCTAGGTTCAAATTCTCCTTACCTAATCCAAATTATTATTTCTTTGAAAAAGTCAATCATAATTACGAAATATTTTTTTGTCATAAATATACTTTTATTTATTTATTTATTTTCTTCAATACTATTCACAAAAGTAAATGCAAAATAAATGTCCATTTAAGAGTTTTGATTTGGTAAAGTACTAGATCACATTCTATCAAAAAAAAAAAAGTACTAGATCACATTCCTTTTGTCTCGAGGTAAATTTTTTCGTCAGTGTACCTATTGTCGAAACATTTTTTTCTCTAAACATTAAATTATATAATATTTTTTTTAAGAAAAGTATCATAAATTATGTACATATTAATTATAGATAACCATTTTAAGTATTTTTATATGAATTAATTAAGAAGACATTGTATTTATGACCAAGAGAGAGAATTTATACAAAGATTGAGAGATCCTGAGATAAGAATAATGGACATAATTAAAAACATGATGCAATCCGGTACAGGCAGAGTTAAATTCATGTAATCTGAGAAATACTTATATGCTCCCAAAGTGCCACGTCATTCATACTCTACTCAATGAAAATATTTCAAGTGTCACATAATTTGAATCTCACATCACATAAATTTTTTATAATTATTTATCTTTTTCCACAACCCATTATAATATATATTTATTATAGAAAAGAAACAATTATGAGAATTTTATTCGATGTGGGATTCACATTAAAGGACATTTGAAATATTTTTATTGGCAGAGTATGGATGACGTGACCTTAGGAAGTATGTAAGTATTTCTCGTATATTTTCTTCGTAAATGCATGAATTAATAAAATACAATTAAATATGAAACTAAAAGTAAAGGCTCTTGAAATCCCATACAATATATTCAAAAAAAGTATATCAAAATTCTTAAAGACATTAATTGCATATCCAAAATTAATATCAATATTTAATAAAAGTCACTCATCTTGAATTCATTCATGACGATCTATATGTAAAAAGGGAGGGGGTGTGTGTGATATACATCTTGTTACATCGATATCATATCTGAAGAAGATTAAAAAAAAGAAAACAAAGGTAATCAGAATGGCTCCATATATCAAATCTCATCAGATTCTGCTGCTGCTGCTATACTTGTTGCCGCAATATTGCTGCCGAAAGGTGGCGAGTTGGTTCCATTTAAAGTGAAAGTGCAGATCATTAACAGATTAATCTTAGCGGAGGACATGATCTTTCATCGCAGGGATAAGCATCATGATCTGGGGAAGAAGAAGATAGAATATATATATATATATATATATATATATATATGAGCAGATGTTTGAGTTCAGCTTACACCAGAACTTGTTCATACCAAATGTGTTGTACTATTGCTCCTTCTGGTGGGATGGGCTGCCTAAGGCTGTTTACTTTGACATGTACAAACAGACAAGGGACTACAGATGCAATACTTGTACTTGGAGGGGAGGGGGTATCTGAATCTGGTCCTTGCAAAGGAAAGGCGAAGACTGTTATTCCTGGACCGACAATTCACCAGAACATTACTTGCTCCTCCTCCTCATGCTGCTCTCTTGTTGATGAATGAAACCAAAGTACATTGATTAATGTTTCTCTATTTCATTAAAGACGTATGCATGTGTTAAATGTAATACACATTATATAAATACACACAGGCGACAGAAATTGATATCTATCTATAAATATATGAGTGTCAATTTATGATGATTTTAAAAGTATTGATAGGAAGCTATGTAATAAAAAACTGTTGACAAAGAACGTGAGTTAAGCAATGTTCAGTACCATATTGTTCTGTTGATCTCATTTGATGATTTGTGGGAAATAGCGTGATAAGGAGTAGTAATGTTTTGATTTACCAACACAGGTTCGGGTTAAGCCTAATATAATGGATTGGTTTTATATAGTATAATAAACAATATTCGAATATTTAACATGGTAAAAGGTGTTCATAGATGTTTAATGTTTGGTTATGCTTTGAGTATGATTGTCTGCAATACAAATAAAGTTGCACATAATAAAAAAAAGTAAATTTTTTATTTTATCCCGAACAATGATTTGAGCATCCATTTTTTATTTGTTTTTAACCATCTGATATCCAACGTTTTTTCTAAATTTTATTATATCAATTGTCCAAACAACCAACTAATCTGGATCCACCACTTATGGATCCCCTTGAATGACAAGCTATTCCAACAAATCTTAGTGCTCGAACCCAGCACTTCGTGTATATTTGTTAGACGCCTTCACCAATCAACCAAGCAATTGTTGATATTTGAACATTTCTTTTAACTCTAAGGTCATATTTAAAAAATTAATGTAAAAAATAGCTCCTTGAAGCCAGGTCAAGGGTGGAGCGAGGAATAATGTGGGGCATGAACAAAGGTCCAATAAAAACTCATTTAATGTATTAACAAATTTAAAAAGGAAAAATGACATGCTTCATATAAATTGGTTTAACAAGTCGAAGCACATGTTCAGGAAGATAAGAATAACTGTTCATAATGGTATTTTTTTTTTGGGCGAAGGGGTTCATAATGACAATTTAAGAAGGACAAATGGGAAGTTTGCCATTAAAAATTTTAGTGCCATAAAAGCCTGAAATTTTTTTTTGCCAGCCATAAAAGCCTGAATTAGAGTATTGATATATCTACAAATATCATGTCACTAAAAAATTGAATTTGAATCTCGCCTTATTTAAAAAGACTTTTAGGAGGAGACATTATAAAGTCTTAATTTAAATTAGTTAATTACTTAGATACTTGATGATATGATTCAAGAAAAATACTGAATATCAAGTTCTTTTCATTCCTAAAATTTTCAATCCCAATATCCCCCATTTTTCCTATATATTCTAACCATTAACAATAATACATCTTCAAGGTCCAAACCTAACTCAAAATACAATGTCTTGAGAATGTTATTGAAATTCAATATACTTATGAATATTTTAAAAAGCAGTAAGTCTTGATTACAGATTACCTAGTCAATACCTCTAATTATATGTATGATTACATGGTGTCATTGTAATAACAATTCATTCCTTAGACATACCATTTATAAAAAAAAATCTCGTGCTTGATAAGTTTATAACTGTGTTTTTTAACTCAGGAGACAAGGTTAAACTCCAAGCTACACTTAATAAAATATTTCACTAGTAAACCAATTGCAATTTCAATGAATCTTAAAAGCAATCAAGAATCATTCTTTGAAGCAACGACCACCCCAGAAAAAAACAAAAAAAGTAAGCAGATGGGAATCTGATGTAACCAAGACTATTTGAAGAGTTCGTCGCATCCGCTTGACACACACGAGATAACTCTTCATTCGAGGAGTGAGAAAGACCCATAAACTCTCTTTGATCTCTTCCCATGTCGCCGACGACGACTTGGTAATCTTTCGCCGAAGGTATCACCTCTGTTCGGTTTCCCATGTTCTTCCTTTTTCTCGCTTGTAATCTCTCTAACCGGATTCAATTTTGACACTGTTACGTCCCTGTGCGAAAAGGGATTGATAGAGACTCTTGGTGAGGATTTTCAATCTGTGTTCGGAAATAATAATCGATGGCAGCGCCACCAGCACGTGCTCGTGCCGATTACGATTACCTTATTAAGCTTCTTCTTATAGGCGACAGCGGTTTGTTATTGCTTCCTATCTCCAAAATTTTTATTCTTTTGCTTGGAATTTGAAGGAAAGCATATGGGTGGTTAAATTTCCAGATATTAATCTTGTCTCATTGTTCTTTCTTTCTTTTTTTTTCTTTTTTGGTTGGGGCTTACCATCATTGGTTTGTGTGGAAATGGAAGGTGATACTGATCGATTATATTAGGAAGTCTTCTATGCATTTCCAAATGATGAATTTATCTTGTTTATTATGTCTTTATATTGCTTAAATTATGAGTTCACCTTTCCAATCGTCTGGATAAGGGATGGTGACTTGATTTTTATATTTCTGACTTTTTAAGCCATAACTGTGGGCCTTTGTTGAGCAATTATCTCTTGCTGAACTGCACATTTAGGAGTGTTCGTTGTAATTTAATTTTCAAAAACATATCAGTCGTATCCGACACACGGCGCTCTGTACATACTTTTATTTCACTTTCGATAGTCTACACTCTACATACCACTAATCAAAGTAACTTTAGTAAAGGCGGAATTTGCTCTATGTCATATTGTCTTTAATTCCTAGTTTGATCTCATGAGTTTTTTCTTTTTTGCGAGTTTCTGCTTTGGCAAAATGTGTTTGGAGTAGATTAGCTTTTGGAAGTGATTTTATGGTGTACAAGTCAAGTAACTGGGAGAGTTTTATCTCGGCCAGCATTAAACTGATTTTGGAGAATATTCTGCATTGTGGGTCTACACAACCAGCAAGAGACCATCTTGGTCAAATGTCACTTTTGATTGTTGAAAAGTGACTGCATACTTTTTTATTCATTTGCATTTACTCCTTTTGCCTTGTACTCATGGAGGCCTCTGTAGTTTGTTGATAAATTTATAATTGTAAGATTGTTCTTTCTCCGCTGGTATGAACATGCTTTTTCTACACCTTTTAATCTATCCTCTCTGTATTTGGATACACTCAATTGAGACATATTGACCATTGGCTTGTTATCTAATGGTGTTGAGGAGGGAGTTACAAATTTATTTTCTTAAAAAATAAATAAAGTTATTTACTTCAACACCACGCAATCACAATGTGATGATTAATATCCTTCAATTGAGTCTCGATTGAGGGGATGTAAATCAGTCTTCTAATGATTTTAACTTTTCTTTTTTGTGTTCTGGCGTAGAACTCGGGTAATTAGGTATTTCTGCTTGTTTGGTTACTTGAGTTTTTATTTTGATTATTCAGCGTTCTGACTTGAACCATTGTAGGTGTGGGGAAGAGTTGTCTGCTTTTGCGGTTTTCTGATGGTTCCTTCACCACCAGTTTTATCACAACTATTGGGTGAGTATTTGTAGAAACTTGTATATTATCTCTTTTTGATACTTTTGACCTTTTGTTCAGGATATTTCAATGTTCATATCAGTGTAC
>JANTPZ010122424.1:0-11542 GCA_025593235.1 Vachellia pachyceras | reverse complement strand
CTTCCGTCGCTAAATCCGTCGCTAATTAGAGAGGGAAAACTTCCGTCGCTAATTCTCTCGCTAATTAGCGACAGATTTAGCGACGGAATTTTTTCCGTCGCTAAATTAGCGAGGGAATTAGTTCCGTCGCTAATTCCCTCGTTAATTTAGCGACGGAAAAATATTCCGTTGCTATTTCCGTCGCTAAATTTAGCGACCCTCTTATTAGCGATGGATTTAGCGACGGACTTTTTCCGTCGCTAAATCTGCTTTTTCCGTCGCTAATTCTACTTTTTCCGTCGCTAATTCCGTCGCTAAATCTGATTTTTCTAGTAGTGATTTATATTGAATTTTGTTCATGAAAATCTATTAAAACTTAAAAATCACATTACATTAATGAAATTTTTCCTGAACTTTAGCTTACAAAAGTCATTTGGCATAAAAACAACTTTTACCAGCTTTAAGTTAATTTGAAAAACACCCGAATCTATTAAATACTTGGTGAGAGCTTTATTATAGTTTTGTGTCCTATCTGACTCGATCCAAATCAGTATGCACCCCTACTAAATCTTTCAAATTAAAATGACATAGTTTCAACAACTGACCTAACGCTCCAAAAAAAACCCCCTAAACATAATTATGATCTAATAAATTACTCAATGCAATCATGAATACATTAGGTAGATAAATCATTTACAAATATTAATAAAATTAGTTATTTATAATAAACGTATATTAATTTTTTAAAACATCTTTTCATCATTATCTTCATTTATAAAAACTGTCTTGAATATATAATAAATAAAAAAAGATTTAAAATTTTAAATTTAAGAAATAAAATGAATTAAGATTTTACATTTAAATTTAAAATCCGAACAAATCTTTAGCAACTGGTTCTTGTATTTTAAACCTTTTTTTATTGGTTGTAAAAACTATTTTTAACAATGTTTATTATCTACAAAATAAATATATGAGAGTTTTTTTTATTTAATTTTATCTAAATTTAATTTACCTTAACTTGATTTTACAAGATATCACAGCTTTAGAATTAGACTGTGTTTGCCTTTTCCTTTCGTCAAAAGTCTAACTCATATCGAGCCCATCGAACGTGTAGAAAAATAATTTTACTTAAATTAAAATAAATATATAAAAAAAATTATCTTATTTTAAAAAAAATTATTTTAGGTGCGTTTACGAGGTGCATAAGTGTTGCCAACATGTCAATGTTGCAAATCTCTAGAAATTCTATTCAAACAAGGCATTTCGTACACACGCAGATAGAGGGCTTGTTTGGAGAGGCTATTTGCCTCCTCAAAAGCCATTCTTACGCTTACCGAGATAAAATTTCTCTCACATATTTATCTCAGAATCTGTATCCATTCTCCTAACGGACTATCCAAATAAACCGAGAAACAGTTTTGTTTCATTGGCCGAATCACTTTTTTCACCTTTTCATTTTTCCTTTCTTCTTCCTCATTTATGTATCTTATCATCTCTTCCTATGCAATCCAACTTCCACCTTTCTCTGTTCTCAAATATTTATTTAATCGGCAACTTGTGGATATGAGCATGTGATCTTCTTCTGCATTCTGCTTCGCAATCCGAACTCCTAAATATGACCTTTTCTGTTACCCTTTTCGTCCCTTTCATCTCTCCTCTGTTTCCTTCTCCACACTTTGGCGCAAACTATTTTAACATTTTTTTTTACTTTTTAATCTCTGATTGTGATTTATATAATCTGAATTCAACCATTTGTCAATCACTTATATTTCAAAGATTTATTTATACAAGCAAGCAAACACTAATTTCGATAACCAGGAAAAAAATGAATGCTTGCCGGGGACTTTCTGTGACTTGTCGGCTTGGTTGCCTACAAAAAGATTCATAAAATTGATAAACAAACATATATATATATATATATATATTTGCACAGGCCTCAAGGAATTTTAAACAAAGGATAAAGCGGAAAAAACCAATTTTACATTATTCCCATTGCTAATTACAAGCTTGATGAATATTAATGTTCTCTTTCTCTTTCTTAATACACAGTACGCACAGGGTTTATATAGGAACACAACAGAAGCAAAAAGCTCAGAGCAACCCCTGTTCATCAACATATCTTTCTTCCACTGTTAAATTCTGTTTCTTCAATCTCCGTTTCACACACACACACACACACACACACTCTCTCTCTCTCTCTCTCTCTCATCTTCTTCTCCGTCTTCTTCTTTTCCGTTTCGTGGTTTCCGATAATCATTTCACTAGCCGAGGTTTGATGTCTGCGCCACAGGAGCAGGACTATGTAGGCTTGACAGAGCCTCCTTCAATGGAAAAAGGCTCAGACAAGTTTTCTCAGAGAAGCAATAATAGTGGCTTGAACTTCAAGGCCACTGAGCTACGACTTGGACTACCTGGGTCCGAGTCACCGGAGAGGGACGGCGTCGGCAAGATTGCGGTGGTCTGTGGGGCTAAGAGGGGCTTCTCAGACACCATCAATGGTGGTTCTGGAAAGTGGGCTATGTCAGGAAATGGAGGATCTGAAACGGGTTTGGGTAAAGATGGTGGCTTGTTCTCTCCCAGAGGTGGCACCAACCCACAAACATGTTTAGGTGCTTCCCTTGCCAAAGATAGCATCCCAAACTCACCAAAGCCATCGTTGCATGAGAAGAAGACCCAGATATCTGCCGTTCCTCCAAAGTAAATCTTTCTCGTGATCTCTCTTTTGTTCTTTTGTTTTACTGTTATGTTTCATCACTGTTTTGTTCATTTTGCTGGTTGATGTTTCTGCGAACTCGTTATAATATGTTCGATGCTGCACAAAACTCCATGGGAAATTTGGATCACGCTCCAGTTTATGCTGTTGCTAAATTTCTTGTTCTGGTAGCTCTTGATATAAGAAAAAAACTGCTGTTAGTTTAAAGTAATTTTGAGGATATTACTCCTATGTTAATCATTCATGGGATGGTCTAGACTCTAGATAAATTTCTTCTGATGCTTGCATATATTTTCCCTTGTGTTGTGTGCTGTATGACTCTAACTCAAACGCAAGGATAAGTATCTGTTTTAGTTAAATCACTTGGCTATTGAATTATAATCTCTGCCTCAAGTCAGAGAAGTTGCGTCTTTGCGCAGGCCAGCTATAATTAAAGTTTGGTGTGTGGTCTTCTTATGTGAAACAGGGAACAAGTTGTGGGGTGGCCACCGATCAGATCCTTCAGGAAGAACTCGATGGCTTCTAATTCTCAAAAGAACGATGATGATGCTGAAGCCAAGAGTGGTTGTCTTTATGTAAAAGTAAGTATGGATGGTGCCCCCTACTTGAGGAAAGTAGATCTCAAAAACTTTGCCGGATACCGGCAACTTTCTTCAGCACTTGAAAAGATTTTCAGATGTTTTACAATCAGTGAGTTTCTTCTGTCTACTTGCAACTCATTCTTTATCTCTCTAACTGTAGTTGCCTTCTACCTAATGGAAAACATATAATTTATGCGTTTGAACTTTGATACTAGAGATTTTTCACTTACAGTCCAATTTTAGTGTGTTCCTCTGAGATTTTACCTGTTTTGACGATTCTGATGTAATCCATGAACGTTCAGGTCAATGTGGGTCTCACGGGATTTCGAACCATGATAATTTGAGTGAAAGTAGGTTGAAGGATCTGCTTCATGGTTCAGAATATGTGCTTACCTATGAAGACAAGGATGCTGATTGGATGCTAGTTGGCGATGTACCCTGGGAGTAAGTGACTATCCATGATCATTTATAGGGTCTGAATTTTGCTTTACCGTTAGATTGTCGAAAGAATGTTGATTTTCAATCTGTTCCATATTGTTTCACTGCATAGATTATCAGCTGTGTGTTCACTTCTTTCAAGACAATGACTCTTTTGCTTGTTACACAAAGAACAAGTTGACAAGTGAGTTTATCTTTCTGATGCGTTGTCCATTTGCTCTCGTTTCAGGATGTTCATTGCTTCTTGCAAGAGATTAAGGATCATGAAGAGTTCTGAAGCAATTGGCCTAGGTAACCTTAGCTTCTACTTTTATGCTCTCAAAATTCACACACACACACACACACACTCACTGCTTCTCTCAGACTGGGTTTACTTACATATATCTAATTTGTTGCAGCACCAAGGGCAATGGAAAAGTGCAAAAGCCGAAACTAGCTACAGGGCAATGCTAGCTGCAGCTGATACATATTTGAGCACATATACACAAGACAGGTGGCTTTCTTCCTTAGTTTATGTATAATTATAGTCCTAGTAATTAGTGAGAGATTTGAGTGTACTTTAGACTTGGTAATTAGTGGGCAAGACAACATGTTGCAGAAGCTTTTAAGGGTTCTAACGTTTGCTGAATCTTTCCTTCTCTGTCTGACTTGTTAAGGCTAAAGGGTTTATCATATTTGTATGTAAATTCATATTTGATTCCGTAACTTGCCGTCTCTCTCTGTACTGTGTAAAAGCTGATGTGCGTATGTAAGTGAGGAATATGTTATCTATAGAATGAAGAGGGCAGATTGAAGGAAGTTGGCGAGGATTCACACAAATAATTGTGTGAATGGATGGATGATGTGATTGGAAGAGAAGAAGATAGGGTTTGTGAGATGTGAATGGAATGTGTCTGGTAATGGAGTGTGTGTTATCCTTGGCGCTTCTTTTTTTCTGGTAACAGTTGACAAATACAAGGTGGGGATGGTGGTTAGGGGGACAGGTACTGTCGTGCCAAATGTGTCTTCTTGTTCTTCCTCCTTCTCATCTGAGCATAGCTAGGTTAAGATCAATCACATGGCTCTTACTTGAGTTGATTGTTCATCAAATGGCTCTCTGATCTTCATACCCCTAATTGTCTTTTCAAGAAATTATCAACTTTGCGTGTACACTTGACCTTCATTCATATATATGGCTTGTTTCTGTTTCTGATTATATATATAAATAAAAGGAAGGCTTTTCTGAGTAATGAGCGGGTGTTGTGAATGATCGGCGGGAGTGGCGGTGGATGATGAACGGAGCTAACTTGGAGTACACACAAGGGGAGTCGCAGAGTTTGCAATTTAAAATTGCTTTAGTTTTCACCTAAAAAAAAAATTGCTTTAGTTTGGATATTCTTTTTATGCATCTTTTTAGTTGGAAATGGAAAGAGTGAAATGTGAAAGGGATTTTTTAAGAATAAAATTGATGATATTTTATTTTCCATTTATTTATAAAAAAAAATTACGTTTATCAATATGATAAAAGGCGAAGAATAACTTAAGAAAAGAAATTCGTTATAAAAGAATTAGAAAGAAATACAATTTATCACAAGTGGACATGTAGACAACCATGGACCTGTTGTCAATTTTTACCTTGTACTTTGCCATTACATCATATAGTGGATTATTTATGTGAGTTTTTAATGATTATTTTTTATTCAGATGTCATGGTAATCTTTCTTTAATATGATCCAAAATTGTGATCGAAATATCATCTAAAATTTGAGGCCAAAATTCACACTTAGCATCTCCCACTTGTAAAAGACCAAATACATATAGATAACAATTGGATTGTGTTTTGTAGAAGGGTTAGTAACTCACAACATGTTGAATCAATATTTAAATCTCTATTGAAACATATGACTATATTTAATGTATGACAGTACCTCAAACATGATTGATTTCTTTAAAAGGGTATGTATGCTTTAACCAAAAAAAAATACCAAAATAAAAAATGGGTTTGAAGCATTTAAAGAACTTCTTTGGGATGGTTCAACTTTTTAAGCATTTCATTCCCTATCTCTTTTCATCCTTATGCATTTTGAAATCTTTAGGTGACGAAATGACGTAATTTTAATTTTATTTTTTATGATTTTGTATTAACCTATTAATCTTAGTGGAGAGACTAATGTACCTTGTAAGGCACCTGAGCTAACAGTAGGAATAAAAGGCTTTGACAATATATTACATGAAGCAAACTTAACTTTTACATGCCCATGTGATAATTAAATACCCCTCTTCCAAAATATTAATTTGATGCCCTTTAATTCCTTGTTAATCACAAAGATTCGCTCCTCTCTTTATCGACCAACTGCAATTCTTCCTTTCCTCCTACTTTTTCAAGCTCTGACATAAATGCCTCAGGCTTGAGAGAAATGCAAAGCCCACACGCAGGTTGATTCAACATGACAAGCCCACAAGTACCAAATATTCACAAAAACAAAACAGCTTATACATAAGCTCTGTTTGGATAGTCCGTTTGGGCATCCAAAAGTCATTCATGCGTTTACCGAGATAAAATTTCTCTCACATATTTACTTCGGAATCTGTGTCCGTTCTCCCAGCGGGCTATCCAAACACACTAATAAAGAGTTTTATTGTACCAGCTAATGAGTCGAAGGGCCACCTACCAAATGAAGGGAGTAGTCTTTTATAATAGAGAGTGATCAGTGTTTGAATCTCCTGCATTTAATTAATACCCAATAGTGTCTCGGATGATTTTATTTGAATTCAGTAGGAGAATACATGTTTGTAGAAAATAAATTGAAGGGCCACGTCATGCATGCATGGAAGCTAACCGGTGTTGTTGATATTGATTGAAAGGCATGTGGATACATGTGTGCGTAAATAGGAACAGGCTATATATATATATATTCACATATATTAATTAATGTTGTTGTTAGGGGGCATTATATTATATACATATATATATATATAAGAAATGAACAAACACAGGACCATGATTAAAGTATAATGAGTAAATTAGCATGTGTGGAACTGGAGACATCATCATGAATTGCCTTGAACCTTCAATATTGAATCAAAAGTGATGATATATAAATAGGAGAAGCCAAATTGTGTTATTTAAAGGCCACTATATGGGTGTGGCAGGCAAATTCGCCTCCCCCTCCTTAAAAAATGGCCAGTTCAATGCCACAAACTCCACCACACGTGAAAACCCTATATACGTCACCCCTCACGTCACCTTCAATACTCCTTTTCGTCTTCTTCATCTCCTTTAATTTAATCAACATGTACATTTACAATTTCATACATTTAATATAAGAGTTAGTTAACACTACATATACATGTGTATTATAACTTGTTGTTTCAGACTCAGCGTGACTACATGAATCATGGAACCTAATTAAGTTTAAGTTGATGAGTCTTATGTAATTCAATGACATCAAGCTTGTTAATTCCTCTCTCTAATTAAATGTTGAGATTATATGTAAATTAAGTTATTTGGGGAAAAAATGAAGAACTGAATCTGAGGTAGCAATGTCTTAGAATGGGATAAGAGCTTGTTTGGATGTGATTTTGAAAATAGCTTTTACAGATTTCGAGGTAAAACCTAGGTTTTGGAGACTAGATTTTGGAAAATAGCTTTTATAGATTCCGAGGCAAAACCTAGGTTTTGAAAAGTGATTTGTGTTTGTAAAGTTTAGTTTTTACGGATTCCAAGGCAAAAAAGTGGGTAGGAAAAAGGAAAAAGGAAAGAGAAAGAAAGAAAAAGTAGGAAAGAGGAAAAAGTAGGAAAGAGAAAATCTAGGTTTCAAACTGAGGTTTTGTAATCAAAATAGTTTTTGAAAAAAAAAATTTGCTTGTATAAAATCTCGATTTTAAAGTAAAATTTAGATTTTGAAACTAAACCTAGACCTTAGAATTAGTTTTTAAATAAACCCTAATTTCAATTGGAACTCATTGGTTGTAAATTATTTTTTAGAAAAATATTATTTAACTTCTTCTCGAGTATCGCACAATAACTTCGAAGTCAAGCTATTATTTCAACTCTTGCAACTTCCAATGCCTGACCAATGTGCAGAAACACTGACGTACGTGTATTATAAAACTTTAAATTTTATTAATATACCTTTAAATGTAATAACTTCTTAATTTTATTTTTTATACACATTAGGTTTCATAAGAATAAAGTTAAAACAATGATATACATGCATATAAAAAATTTAATGATGTGATTTATAAATAAGATAAAAAATTATTTTCTCTTGGTTCTATAAATAGGTTCATAGAAGTACTTGGTAAAATAACTTGGATGTGTTTGGATTAACTTTTGAAGAATAACCTCTGGAAAAAAAGTAATAAAAGAGGTTTTGGAAAATAGATTTTGAGTAGAATAAGAGTGATTTTACGCAATTTAATGTTAATATGTGAGAATGTTTTGTCTCGATTTATGTGAAAGTGCTTTTAGAAATGATTATAGAATGTTGACAAGTACACCCAAGATTTTGTGTGAAAAGTGATTTTGATAAAATGAGTGTTTGGATGATTGCTATAAGAATAACTTTTTATGTACAAATTACCAAAAAGGATATAAGCTAATGTTATAATCATATAAAATAAAATTTATTTAAAGTTATAAATAAATAATATATATCGGAATGTAAGATCAATATATGTATTATTTATATAATTAATAATTAAATCATATACTCAAATATATGTGATGCTTTGTAACATAAACAAAATGTGTGGTTGGTAAAAATGGAATCTTAAAAAAAATAAATGGAAGTGATGTTTTTGTACATGACTTATAATTTTAACTAATAAACAACCACTTCCATTTATGTTTTTGCAGACTCCTTTATTAGTAATTTTAACTAATCATTTTTTCATCATTTACTAATAAAGGAGTCTGCAAAAAATGGGGAAAAAGAAGGGTGAAGACAAAGAATGAAGAAGTAGGGTATTTTTGGTAGAAACACGTTGATAAATCACATCATTAAATTGTAACTACAACACCAAGAATGCAGCCATTAAACAAAATTGTGAAGGATAAAAGGAAAATATTATTGACTAATTAATACTATTGTTTAAGAAAAAAATACAAGATTAATTGGGTTCCAAAATAATTGATCCCCATCATTTTATATTTGGACTTTTATGAAACAGGTTTATTATTCTTCTCATTGGACTTCTTTCTTATACAAGCATTTTTTGGGAGACGGGCTTTAATTTATTAGACCAATTAGACTTTTCAATCCATGATTGCGTCTATAATTATATTTACATGATCGCCAAGTAAAAATGCAGTTAAACAAATCTTATTTATTGTATTGTCCCTCTCTCACTCTCACACAGAGATTAAGGTGTCATTTGAACTGTGAAAAGGCAGAGGCGAGGATCAAATCTAAGTGCATAAGAATTCCTTAATAATGTTATATCGTCAGCGGTGCTATATAAATATGTTGACAGAATATGATAGGAGGCAAAAATCTTGGGCTCAACGCTATTATAAATTAAATGTAATTGAAATATATAATAGAACATGCACACACATATATATATATATATATAGATTGTGCAAGTTGCTTACAAATTCGTAAATTTTAATTAAAGACTTAAACATATATTCCATGCAAACGATTTTTTTTTTTGTGAGGCACGGTTAACGTTATACTTTGGTTGGATACAGTTTTATTTAAAACATTGTTCGATGTTAAATGTAAATATATCTTCTAACGAATTTTTAAATTGTCAAGTCATGGCACGACTGATCAAAGTGATTAATGAATCGAGGCGCAATTTTTTTTTTTTTGCCGTGCTGGTACATATGTATAATATAATGAAAATTAAGGCAGACACGCGAATCAATTAATAGAGTGCAGGTAACAAATGGAAAATAAAGATTGGATATAAAGTCATGATGATTGAACTCATAGAAAAAATTAAATAAATTAGCTTAGCACAAATCAAATCACATCCAAGGAAAAAATCATAATTAAGTGGGGATGTTGGTTTTTATAAACAAATTTAATTTAAAGGGTTGGGGGGGGGGACAAGAAGAACCAATATCATTATGTTGAAATTGCCACATTAACAAGTAATATGTCTGGGACTGGGACCCGTACTACTCTTAATTAATAACTAAGCGTTGTTTTATAATTAATATGAATAAAAGAGGAGGGGTTACAACTTATGACAACACATACACATGTGGGTCAGGGACCATTTCCTTGTAACTTTCAATAGGATCCCAGTCCAGATGGGTTAAAGCAGTGTCCTAATTATTATAGAGGCTTCTCGTAGTTTTTTAGTGCCATTAAATCTTTAAGCCAAGCAAAACGAGGGTTCATGGCTGATTAAGCATCTTTCAACTTGTTTCTGAAGATCTAGATATCAGGTATCTCCTCCCCGTTTGTTTTAAACTGTACACAGATCAATCTTGATTCTGTTCCATTAATTATTAATTAATTAATAAAAGAGCAAGCATCATCCTGTTGATCAGCGGACATCTTAAAGCTTCCAAAACAATCTCAGCACTATATGGTACTGTGCGCTATATATATATATATAAATGGGTTAGAGACAGCATATATTTCCACACATGCGAGTGTATATTAACTACGGTTGTATATGTTTTCCGTCTTTCTTGATTTATCAATACGTTTAGAAATAAAAAATCTAAATCTTGACAAATCCTGCTATTTGGTTAATGAAGGATGAGTTTGAACTTTGAATCATATGGAACGGTGGATAATATGTATGAAATGATATCACTGTTTTTTTTAAGATGAGCGAAATTGAGGCTACGGCGACTTTCCACTTATAGGGGAGATTTAAATTTCATGTCCATTAGGCATTTAGGCTATAGGGTTATTTGATAAATGGGATTGATCCTTGATTAGTTGATATATTCTTATATCAAGTCTTAACTCTTAACCGTGAGGGTATGTGACTTATGTACGTGGCCGTGTGAAATTGATGAGAGATTTTTTAATAAAAGGATATGAAGAATAATAAATATCCAGGATTTGATTACAATATCTATAGAGAGAGGGAGAGAGCGGTTTGCAAGGCGGCTTATTTGGTAAAGCGATTGTAAAAGTCAAACGCACGTTCAACAATATTTTTTCGTAAAATAAGATAATATCCTTTACATATTTACTTCAACTTACGTAAAAGTACTTCTCTACCGTTTTTCCAAACGGATACATTAATGTTTTGTGTGTGTGTAATATGTACTGAGATCGTGGGGAGTAATGCGTCCTCTATGAGGGCATGTGCCACAAGTCTACAGTAGTTGACTCATAGACATGTGTCAACTAGTTCTTAAATTCATGCATTAACTATAAATTTTGTTGAACTCACAAGCCCACACAACCGAGTTTACAATTTTTACAATTCCAACTGAAGTAAACTTTCATGTTTGTGTTGGCATTTTAGGTTTGATCATGTTGAGTGGTTTCATTTATAAACATTGTATAAATTTCTTTGTTGAGTTTGATGAATGATGAATGTTGATAGATTTAATTTCAATAAAATATATCTAAACCGAATAGTTATCGTGTTTTTATATTTTAATTATTTAATCATACATTTTTAATAGTTATTTATTGATAAAAGTATAAATTCATATATATGAACTTACGATTTGAGTTCACGATCCGAGTTTACATCATTGTCATGAGTTTACTTAAACTCATGAGTTAAAGCTAGGTCTTTAGCTTATAACATTTACAAAAAATACTTACAGATTCTCTGTCAAAAAATTTTCACATTCGTCAGTGATGTAAACTCATGGTATTGTGAATTATAAACTAAACGCTCACCAAATGATTGATCTATG